>JANGFH010000452.1:0-30846 GCA_025758715.1 Glaciozyma martinii | reverse complement strand
CTTGGCGAGAGCCTTGAGCTTGGCCGAGGCGGGGTGGGTATCGATCATAAAGTCGAGGAGCTGGCCCGTCGAAGACTGTCCTCCCTCGTTCATCCAGTCTGCGTTCTAGAGCCGTCAGCTTCTTCTTCGCTGCTCCAAAAAGAACGCACGCACAGCCAGGGAAGATGGCATGCTTGTACGGTCCCCAAACTCCAGGAACAAAGACGGCCTCGGGACTCTGAACGATGTGGCAAGTGCTCGTTCCTGCGATCGCCGCCAGTCGATGCCGACTATCGATCAACGACGTGTCGGCCTGTCCCTCCATCGGCGCAGCGACGGTTCCGACCCATCCAGCGTACGCATCAATCACGGCGGACCCGACGGCGGTCCCTTCGAGGAGGCCGAGTTCGAGAGCGGCTTGGGCGGAGAGACCTTGACCGACGGGTTGTCCGGCGGTGAGAATGAGACCAGAGGTACCGGGGATACCGCCGACTTGGGAGAATTGGGAGGTGACCTGTCGTTCAGGAGAGACGAAGGAGTTTAGCTGCCATTCCTCGACCCCAACGAGCTCCTTCCGGGTGAAGGAACGCACAAGCTCCTCGAGACCGATCTGCTTGAAGAAGTCCTCGTTCCATCCCTTGCTCCCCTCGACTCCAGGGGGCACGTACGAGCACTTGCACGCGAGGGAGCAGTTGCTCCTCGCCTTGTCTCCGGTCGCCTTGAACGTGAGCCAATCGGGCAAGTCGAAGAACTGGCACTCCTCAAAGACGGCCTTGGGCATGTGCTTCTTGAGCCAGAGGACCTTGGGGATCTCCATCTCGAGGCTCATCGTCCCTCCGACGTACTTGAGGACCATGCTCCCCGTCGCGTTGATCGCCTTGGCCTCGTCGTACGCGCGGTGGTCGGCCCAGAGGATGATGTTGCGCTCGGCGGGTTCGGTGCCGACCTTGGAGCCCCAGGATCCTGGAGTGACGGACTGGGGAGTGCCGTCGAGGGAGGTGACGGCGAGGGAGCAGGTCGCGTCGAAGCCGATCCCGCGTACGAGCGTGTTGGAGATGCCCGACTCGCGGAGGACGTCCTTGCAGGCTTGCGAGATGCAGTTCCAGACTGGCAAGAGAGGTGCAAAAAGTCAGCTTCCCAGCTCCTCTCCCCCCGCCAAGCCCGCGCCCACTCACTGTCTGTAGTCGACTGCTCGAAGATGTCGGAGTCGCTGTCGTCCCTGAACGTTGTCGTAGCGAGAGTAGACTCGGCGATGATCTCTCCTTCGCTGTCAACGAGAGCAGCTCGTGCTGAACCCGTTCCGCTGTGGAGGAGGGCGAAGGTGAGTTTGGGCTTCCGTCGAGGAGCCTCCGCCGTGCGCGAGTGAACTCACACGTCCACGCCGATAAAGTATTTCTTTTCAGTCGGCATTGTTACTGTTTGGGAGAGGGGGGGAGGGAACCTCGAAGCCTGGGGAGCAAAGTCCAGGGAGGGCCGGCCCGTGATGACGTACCCAAACCTGGAGGAGGGCAGGAGGAGGAGAAGAGGGAGGCAGAGGGAGGTGCTGGAAAGCGGAGATCTTGATCTCAAAGTTGAAGAGCAAGTTGAGCTTCCTCGGAGACAAGAGAAGGAGCGAGCAAGACCGAGCGCGCGGTCCCCCCGCGGAGTTCATCTCGTCTCCCTCCTGGCCTGAACGCGAGCTGATCCAGTCTTGAACAGCTCATTCGCTGCCTCCGTTCCCCTCGCCCCATACCCTTGCCTGTTCCTCGAGGAAACCATAACGCCACTTCTTCCGGGCACCCTCCCCCACTTGGTCGGCTGAAGTTCCCTCCACCACCACCACCACCACCACGCTCCCACTATGACTCCCGCACCTCTCCCCAACCCTCGCCGCCTCGTAACCTCGCACGACGCCACCGGCGCCGCCTGCATCCTCCTCGACGAGCAAGTCGCCATGCAAGGCTCTTCAGTTCGCGGCGGCGTCGCCTGGCTCACGAAGCAGACGCCCGCAGAGGTGAACGGGGACGTGGATGGTGCGAGCTTTGTTCCTCCTGGTGTTGTGCAGCCTGGGTGAGTTGCACGTGCGGAAGGGAGGAGAGCGGGAGGCTGAAGAGGTCGGTCGAGCAGGGGATCTGTACTCAAGTACGTCGACTTCCCGCCCGAGGCAGAGTCTCCAATGCACTTTACCGATTCTATCGGTTCGTCCCTGCGCTCTTCCTCGCGACGCACCTGCTGACGACCCCTCGAACCCGCAGACTACGGCATCGTCCTCGTCGGAGAGATCACGATGAAGCTTACTGACGACTCGATGAGCGTTATTCGTGCTGGAGAAGTGGTGGTTCAGAGAGGAACGAACCACCAATGGTTCAACAAGAGCGGAGCGTGGTGTCGTGCGTTCCTTGCTCGCTGTGTTCCCGAGCGCCAAACTGACGAACGACCGCCAGGGATGCTCTTCGTCTGCCTCGAAGCCGAGCCCATCTCTATCAACGGTAAGCCTCTCGAAGGCCTGCACCTCCCGTAGCTATTTCATCTACTCCTCCCTACTGCGCTGCTCCTCCTCCTGTAACCTCCTCGCCTCCGCCTTCTTCTCCAAATTGACCGCCCTCTCCGCATCGCTCCTGGCCTTGTTCCCCGCGCGCACCGCCATCTTCTCCTTCCCCCTCCCTTCTGCCCACTTCCTATTCGCCTCGCGCGGCAACTCGCCTCGCCGCCGTTGGAGCAAAGGGATGTACTTGGTCGTCTTGCAGAACCTCCCCGCTCCGTGCGGCGTGAGCGTCATGACCTCCTTGGCGGGTCTCGTGCCTTTAGGCGTTGGTGGGGGAGGGCCGGTGGGAGGAGGGAGGACCGGAGGAGGGGGAGGGGGAGAGGGAGCGTGAGAGGCGAGCGCGGTGACGTGGTGCTTGAGGATGATGGACTTTAGGCGCTGCTGCGTCCAGATCTCGTGAAGTTCGAGAAAGTTTCGACGGAACGTCTCGACTGGGTCCAAAGGCTTCTTCTCCTGGACGTGCGCGTGTCGCAAGGTCTCGACGTCCTCGGCCGATGGAGCTGCGGGAACGAGGTTGCCCGACTGAGGAGAGTTGTCCATGCGCCAATTGAGCGCAGCCCCGTTGTACCCGCACTGCCAGAGGACGAGCGGGAGGTCGTCCGCCATCTCGTACCCCGGCTTCGTGTCCATGATCTCGCGCGGGACGGGGGTCGAAGGGCGGGACGACTGCATCGACTCGGTCGTCTCGGAGCGCTCCGAAGTCCAGAGGAGGTCGTCGATGATGGAAGGGCGTTCGAGGCGAGCGCCGACGAGGAAGAGGAGGGCGACAATGTGGCGGACTTGGTTGTAGAGCTGCCAGTCACCTCGTCAGTGGGGAGCTCGGCAGGAAGGGAGAGAGGGGAGTGAACGCACGAAAGCTCCTCCGCGCAGGTTCAAGACAAACATGTCGGGACCCTCGCCCTCGATGGGATCAATCGTCGCAGAGATGACGGTTCGACGATGCGTAGGAAGCTGCTTGGGCGGGTCGACCTTGCACAAGTTCCTAAAGTCGTGATCTCCCACGAGCCGCTGAACGGCGTCCCTCATCAACTCGACGTCGAGCTCGAGACCTCCAAAGTCGATCTTGGAGAGGTTCCGCTGCCACTCGTCCCATTCGGCCTCTCCTCCTCCTGGCGTCCGCGCTCCCGAACTGTACGCCGAACCGTAGTCGAAGCGAGGGCGGAGGAAAGGGTTGGTGGGGGAGGTGCTGAAGAAGTACTTGTAGTGGCGCCAGATGCAGGAGAAGCGGGAGGAGAAGGAGGGGGAGACGGGGGACCAGGCGAGGATGCGAATGGTGGAGGGGAGGAACCGGTTGATGACGGCGAGGTAGGGGATTTCGACGTGGGATGCGGGGAGGGCCTTGGAGGTCGAAGCGACGGCGTTGGTGGTTGGAACTGCTGCTGCTGCTTCGAGGGCGTCGAGGGAAGCTCCGTTCGCTTGGACGACGACCTCCTCCCGCTCCTGCTCCTGCTCCTGCTCGACTCCCTCCATCACCTCTCCCTCGTCCTGCAACGCCTTGGTCCCCATCGGATCCTCGAGGGCGCTCCTAACCCAGAGGTTGATGACCTGGGCCGAAGAGCTCACTCCAGCGTCCGTCCTCCCGCACCTCTCGAACCCGCACCCGAACCCGTCCCCCTCTATCATCGGCTCGATCAAGCGGGCCTGCTCCAGTGCCGAGAGGATGCATCCTTCGACGGTGGGGAGTGGGGAGGAGCTGAGGTTGGGTTGGTAGGCGAGTCCCGAGTGAGCCCACCCGTCGTAGGCAAAGAGGAGAGCAATGTGTCGTTTTGGTGCTGCAGCTAGAGAGGCAGGGAGTGGACCAATCGCCGCCTTCTTTGATCGTTTGCCAGTGCCGGCAGGTCGGACGGAGGAGGAAGAGGAGGAAGAGGGAGGATTGATCGAGTCGAGTTGAACGAGTTTGACTTGAAGAGATTTAATCTGTTGAAGAATCGCTTGTCGTTGTTCCATTCTTACTATGGATTGAAGCATTCAGTAAGGGAGGAAGTGCAGCAACAGGCGTTCGAAAGAAAGGAAGTCGTCGAGTTGGAAAGCGTGAGAGAACAAACTGGTCCACTTTCGGAAAAGTTCAAGTCGCTCGTAGTTACTCTTCTCTCTGCGGCCACTCGCTACTCGAAGCTCTGATTCACCAGAGGAAACGACGACGAGAACGAGATGAACAAGTCACTCTTTAAACGGCCAGGAACAAAGCATTTCCAACTCGTTCATCGCTCTCAACGAGGTGAGCTGCTTGCTGGGCTGGGAGGATGGAACGGCTGCTGACCCGCCTGCACGCCCTGCAGACCCTCTTATCAATGACCCAGAAGCAAGTGGTCACGTACTGAAAGAGGTAGACTCGAGTCAAGCCAAGAGCCGCGTACGCACATCGTCTCCACCCCTTCTCCTCCCTCCCAGCTAACCCCTTCTCTGCCTCTCCCCCAGGCCAGCCCTTCCTCCTCGACTCCCTCTCCCTTCGAGCAAGATGAAGCGACTGTCGGCGACGCAGCGGCGTACGGAATCTACTTTGACGACAAGGACTACAACTACATGCAGCACCTCCGCCCCGTCGGCGCAGAGCAGAACTCGTACCTCGTCGAAGCTCCCACGAAGAAGGGCAAGGGCAAGGCGTTCAAGCACGACGACTTCGAGATCCGCGACGCCGTTCAACTTCCCGAGGACTCGCTCCCTTCCCACCCGCTCGACGAAATCTCCTACACCGATATCACGACCGGCAAGGCGCCTACGCTCGGCCTGCAACCTGATTTGGATCCCTCTATTCGCGAGGTGCTCGAGGCGCTGGATGACGAGGCGTACGCTGTCGATGATGGAGAGGGAACCGATGGGGAGGACGATTTCTGGAAAGACGTCGTGCATGGTGGAGAGGTGGAGGAAGGCGAGGAAGGCGACTGGGGAGAGGAGGAAGGAGATGAGGAGGTAGACAGCGACGTCGAGGGACTGGATGATGGACTCGAGGCGCGCATGGCGAGGTTCAAGAAGAGCAAGGCGGGTCAGGCGGCCAACTCGGACGACGAAGACGACGACGACGACGACGAGAAGATGAGCGAGGGAGGCGACACGATTGCTGAACTGCGAGCTTCCAACGCGAGGCGACCTCCGCGCAAGGCTGCCAGTCAGTCGGGATCCCAATTCTCGATGACCAGTTCGGCCATGTTCAGGAACGAGGGACTCCGCACACTCGACGACCGGTTCGACCAGGTTCGTTCCCCTTTCCTCGTTCCCTTTCCGTGGCAGCACTAACGCTTCGCACAGATTGAGAAGATGTACGAGGAGGAGGATTCCGACTCGAGCTGGGGACAAGAATCGGGCGACGAGGACGAGGACGACGACCGCCCCGCCAAAGTCTTTGCTCCCGCCCGCGCCGACCTCGACCAGATCATGGACGAGTTCCTCTCCCGGTACGAAGTCCTCGGCGGCAAGATGCGACCCGTCCTCGAGCCCACCGCCGGGGAGGAAGGTGGCGCCGGAAAGCTCGATCGGATTCGACGCGAGTTGGCGAGTTTGGATATTGGCGAGGAGGAGGAGGGAGAGGACCCGGAGAAGACGGCGAGGAGGAAGGAGAAGGAGAGGATCCTCGAGGCGGTCGATAGGCAGGAGCGCGAGGCGACTGGGAAGAAGGACCGGATTCGGATCGATTGGGAGAAGCCCAAGGAGCGGTGGGATTGCGAGACGGTTCTCAGTGCGTTCATTCCCGCTTCTCTCTCTTTGGTGAGACCGCTCGCTGACCGGTTCTCGCGCAGGTACCTACTCGAACGTCTCGAACCATCCTCGTCTCCTGCGCGCACGCGGAGAAGGACCTCGTCCCGTTCGTATCCTCATCGACGGCAAGACGGGCTTCCCCATGGTCGAAGGCGAGGAGGAGAAGAAGAAGGCCGCCGCTCGCGAAGCAGAGGACGCCGAGATGGGTTCAGACGACGAGAGTGGGGAAGAAGGTGCGTTTCCGTCTCTCTCTCCTCCCTCGAACACTCGCTAACGTTCCTCTGCCAGTCCGGAATACTCTCATTCGACCGCGTGGAGAGACGCCCGAAGAGCGCAAGGAGCGTAAAGCCGGCATCAAGCTCGAGCGATCCTCTCGGCGAGCGGTCAAGAAGAGCACCAAGGAGGCATTCGGGAACGAGACCAAGAGGCAGAAGCGGATTGCTGGCAAGGCCGTCGCGGGTGGAGGAGCTGCCGATATTCGTGTTGGAGATGGGGTGCGGCGATTGGCGTAGAGCTGGGGCTGCACTTGATGTTCTTTACGAGGGCGCGCGGGGTCGGGGAGAGGAGATGACAACAAGACAACATGGCTTGCAGCGGGTGAGGTACTAGAGAGTGCGGGTGTATCCTGCGAGGTGGGTTGCGAAGTGCGGGAGCTAAATGACGAGGTGCGATTTGGGGGTAGCGAGTGCGGTAACGAGGGGGCCACGTGGTAAAGGAATGGGGAGATCAAGCACGTCCAAAGAGCGTCCCGCTCCTCTTCATGCTACCGCTCGACGAGGACGACTGGATCGACGTCTCCGAAGTCGTTCTTCGCAGAACGCGGGAGACAAGGCTCCGCTTCGACGCCTGCCCCGCCTCCTCGCGAGCTTTGGCGAACGCGATCGAAAGCTCCTTTGCGAGCTCCTTGACGAGGATGGCGGGATCCTCCTCGGCGAGCCTGGCGACGGTGCTGACGAGGTTGGGGATCCGGACGACCTTGTCGCGACGATCCGAGAGCGAGTCAAAGACGGTCTTGGTGATTCGAAGGAGGTTGAGTCGGACGACGGCCTTGCCTCCGCGTGAGAGTCGGTCGATGATGCGCTTAAAGAAGGAGGATTGGACGGCGAGTCGAGAAGCAACCGCGTTGGACGTTCGGAGGATCTGCAGACAGCTGTTTGTTCGGCAGCTCCTCACTCGTCCAGAGTCCGCTCACCTTCTGGAAAGGCTCGAGGAGGTTCTCGAACGTCGTCGTCTTGGTTTTGCAGAAGACGCGCAGCAGCGACTCGAGAGCTGCTGGTTCGAGGAGGCAGTCTTCGACCCGAGCCGTCTCGTCCTGGAGCCTGGTGAGAACAGGGCTCGTCAGAAGGCTGTCGCAAGGAAAGAGCGATGCGACTAACCAGGAAAGTATCGCTTCGAGCGCAGGGTTGGCCCAGAAAGGATCCTTGAGGAGGCTGAGGAAGAAGTTGAGGCCGTCGTGCTTCCATCTGCGAGCTTCCATCAGCACGAGACCTCGAAAAGGGGGAGGCGAGACCTACAGTATCTTCCGACATGTCTTGCTGGCATGAGCAAAGTCACAGAGGATTGGGAGGGCAAACTGCTTGAGTGGCGAGCTCCCTTGGACGACCCGCTGGAGAACGGGGATGGCGCCAGCGATTGCTGCCTCCTCCTGTCGGTTCTTGCTGAGTCGACAGAGATTAAAGAGAGCGTTGACGGTGTGGTTTTGAATCTCCTGCGTGCGTTTCGAAGTCAGCTTCGCACCAAACCCACGACGAGGAGGAGAAACGCACTGCTGCCAGCTTCCCTTCGAACGGCTCGGCGAGAATTCGAACGAGCGAATCAATCGCGTTCGCATTTTGAAGAACCTCGAGAGCCGACGGGAGCATCGATAGGTTCTTGATCGTTTTGAGGAGGGGCGCAAGGAGTTCAGGATCGAGCATTCCGATGGCCTTGACGAGGCCTGCGAGCGAGTCGAGATGAGCAACCTGAGGACCGCTGAACAACGTGAAGGACCCACGCAGCACGACTGCTCGGTTCGCCATCGCCTCCTTAACCTTGCGATCCGCCTGAGCGAAAAGCAGGAAGATATGAACGATCTTGGCTTTCGCGCTCTCCGCGAGGTCGTCGTCGTCGATGGCGACGTGGAGCAGCGCGCTCGACAGCGGTTCGAGGAGTCCTTCCTGCGTGAAGATGCGGCAGAAATCGTTCCGCGGCGTTGGTCCCTGTGAGCAAGGACCGGGGTCAGAAGACGTCGAGCAAAGGAACGGAGATGGGCTCACCTGGAGCTCAAAGACTCGACTGATACCATCGACGGCCATCCAGACAAGGTCCTTCCGCTCGGCATCTGCAAGGAGCACTCAGCTCAGACACCAGGCACGCCTCGCAGAGCACTCACAGTTCTCGTCCATCATCTCGACCAGCGTCTTCAAGCCTCGGCAGCTGACGAACATCTGCAGCTGAATCCACCGAAAACACGTCAGCTGCTGCTCGAGGCTCGCGGGAAGCTCGACGTACCGTCAACAGCGAAGTGCGGCACATGGATCCAATGAACAGCGCTGCTTCGAGCCGAATCTCTCGCGAGAACTTGTTCGAAGCGAAGGACATGACAACAGGGCAGCCGCCGACCAGCTGCATCGACGTTCAGCTCGTGCGGGGCAGACGACGGAGAGAAAGCCTACGCAGATCTTTTCGAGCGTCTCCGGATCCGAGCCAACGATCTGCAGCGTCGACATGAGCTCACGTCGTCAAAGGCACGGAGGACTACTCACGAGGTTGACAACTCGCAGAAGGATCCCCAAGATATCGCGAGAGCGAGTGACCTGAAGCACCTCGATGACTGCGAGCATGCCGTGCAATTTGACAAAGTGCGACTTGACCTCGGGCGTATCCTCGAGGATGTTGATCTGCATCTCCTCGTCAGCTCCACACAGTGTGCGGGTCGAAGAACAAACGCACCAGCTCCAGAGAGGCCTCCCTCAGCGCGTACTCGTCCTCGTTGGCCGAAATCACGTCGATGAGCTCCCCAGCATACGAGCAGAGGCGAACAAGCTTGTCGCGCGCCACGTTCGTCTCGAGATCTGCTTCGTCGAACCCGCCTTCGTCGACTTCAGCGAAAGGGTCCTCCTCGTCCGAGTCTTCGTCGCCGAGCTGCAGGTCTCGTCGTCAGCGTTTGGCCGCCAGAAGGATTGCACTCAGAACGCACCCAGGACTTGTTTGATAGTCGCGTGTTCAGCTGCAGCTGATGAGGATCTGCGTCGCGGCGTCAGCAATCGCCTCACGACCCTCCAAGAAGCGACGCACCCCGTTCGACGATCCCTGTGCTCCCAAACACATCCGAGTAGTCCTCGCTGTCCGCCTCCGAGTACTTGTCAATGCTCGATCGGGGCGTCTCAGCCTGGTTGGCCGTCTTTGGCGCAAGAGGCGAGCGAGATTGAGTGGTGCGAGACGGGGGTTCGGCGAGGTGGGAGGGTGTTCGAGGACGAGAGGAGAGGACGTTGATCGTCGAGGAAGGGGAGTTGGCGCTGAAGGAGTCGGAGATATCCTTGGGATGGAGGATGCGCTTCTTTGATGAGTTGTACTCCTGTTCGAGCGCATCAGCAACGGGGATCCTCCAACGGAGCCCCCACGCACCTGGAGACTCGCTACGCGTCCTTCGAACGGATCCGCATCGTCCTCTCCCACAAGATCCGAGTAGTCCTCCACAATCGGCGCCATCGGTGCTGGTCGGATCGCAGGCGAGTTGAGGGCAGAAGGGGGAGGGCGGATCGTGTCCGAGTTGCCATCTTCGTCCTCCGCCGGGCTTTGGTCTCCAGGTTCGCGGTCGAGTGCTGCAAAGCGAATCAGTAATCTCGCACGGGAGGAGGCGAGCACAAACGCACCAGCGATCTTGGAGATTGAGATCCCCTCCTCAAAGTCGCTGTCCCAGTTGTCGTCCTCCTTCTCCTCCCCACTCGCCTTCGCCGGATCGGGTCGAATGAGGCTGATCGGGAGCGCAGGCTGAGCTTTGAGATCGAGCGCCGATAGCTCAGGAGGCTTCGCAGGCAGCTGAGCCTGTAATCGCGAAGCGAGCTCCGCGCTAGGGCGACGAATGGCTCGAGGATGCTCGTCCGAGATTCGACGTGCTGCGTTCGAAGGTGCTGCTGCGAAAAGAGCGCCGTCAGCGAAGCAGTCGAGCGAGGCAGATGTGAGATAACGCACAATTGAGGGCCTCGTTCCACTCCTGAACGCGCTGCACCGTATCGTCGTACCCACTCAACGGGCGCGCAGGCTGAGGCAACTGATCGCGCTTTGACTGATCCGCCTGTCGCTTCGCCGCCATCATCCACGGATGTCGCAGCAGCTTCCTCGCCGAGATCCTGAGGTTCCCGTCCTTCTGGAAGCACTGGAGAAGAAAGTCTCGCGCGACGGCCGAAGCTCCTTCTGGAATCGGAGGACAGTCGTCGTTGACGATGCGGAAGAGGGCGGGCATTGGGTCGAGGAAGTGGTAGGGAGGTTTGCCGGTGATGAGCTCGATGACGAGGGCTCCTAGGGACCAAATATCGGAAGCGGTCGTCGCTCCGCTCTGATCTACGACTTCGGGAGCCATCCAGTAGGGACTGCCGACGACCGCGGAGTCCTTCGGTCCATCTGCGCGCGTGGCGATACCAAAGTCGGCGAGCTTGATGCTTCCCTCCTTTGTCGCGAGGATGTTGCTTCCCTTGATATCGCGGTGGATGACGCCCTGGTCGTGGAGGTAGAGGAGCCCTTGGAGGACCTGGAGGATGTAGAGGGCGACGAGAGATTCGGGGAAGCGGCCAAACTTCTTGGTGATGTTTTGAAGCGATCCATTCTCGCAGTATCTGGTGCGTCCTCGGGTCAGCTGGGATACCTGCAGAAGCGAGAGAAGGAGGCGCGCTCGAGGATGATGTAGAGAAAGTCTCCCGTCTTGACGAAGCCGCGATACTGAACGATGTTGGGGTCTGGCACGCTCGTCAGCTCGCCCAGAAACCTTGAGAGCAGCTCCGCAACGCACGGTGGAGGTTCTTGAGCAGGTCAATCTCGGACTGAGGAAGCAAACGCGCTCAGTCCCCCGCACTCCCCCCAGCTCAGAACCAGCTCACCATGATATCCGGCAGCTCCGCCTTTGAGATGTTGCTCAGTCCAATCTGCACTCGTTCACTCCAGTTAGCTGCCTCCTCTCTGCCCCCAGCTCCTTCACCTCCTGTCCGCCGCGCACTCACCTGCTTGATGGCGACCGTCTCCCCGTTGACCCAGTTGAACGCCCTGCGCCAGCCGTCAGCACGTTCCAGGTTCTCCCTAAGCTGCCGTGGTCCTACTTGTAGACGCTCCCGAACGCGCCCTGTCCCAGCTTCTCGCCGAGTTTCTGCAGGAGACGCGGTGTCAGAAGGAAGCGGCCTGGAGCTGTGGAACAGGTTGGACGGACGTAGTTGGGAAGCGCCGGGCTCGAGGACTCTCCTCCTGCCCCTGGTGGACTCATGGCGGGGGCGACAAGTGCGGCAGTGGGCGCGATGAGGGCAAGAAACAACAAACTGGCAAAGAGGAGTTCGCGACTTCGCGTTTCGACCTACAGCTGGCGCCGGAGTGTTCCCAGTGGCAGAATCGTGGCAAGCCTAGCGTAGGCTGACTTGTCTGGATCACTTGTATTGACCTCTCCACGAAGCCCTCGAGTTCTCAGCTCCAACAACGGGCTCCTTCCTCGACCTGGTGCCCTTCCTCGCGCCGCGCTTCCTCGTCGTTGTTTGACCTTGAGCATGATGCAATCAAGCTGGAAGATACGGAGGTGGCTGCAAAGAGAGAGCAGGCCACTAAGAGTACCCTCACAAAAGTGCTCGCTGGAGGCCGGACCGCCGAGCTTCGAAAGACGACCAACCGTTCTCTGGAGGCCTGGAGGAGCGACCACGAGGCCGGATACGACGGAGGATACGATGGAGTAGATTTTTTCAAGCAAAGTGCGGAGGTTTCGGCACTCAGTACCTAGTGGGACGAAGGGGGTCAGCTCCGCCGTCGACTTTCTCCCCTCCGAACGAACGCTCACCTCTGCAATCGCACATGAGGACCTTGGAGCTCCACGCCGTTGAGCTGCACAAGAGCGCGCTCACATTCTTCCACCGAGGAGAACTCGATCATCCTGCGCCCGCCAAAAGGTCAGTTCGCGCATCGAGAAGCAGGGCGAGATCCGTACCCCTCGCCACTGCTCACGAGAGATCATCAGATCGTGCCGCCCGCCTTCCGAGAGAGATAAACGCACACGTGGTTCCTATGCGTTGTCGCGCCGCACACCTCCCCACAGCAGCTCGCCCACTCGACCAGCACCGCATCGTCGACCTCGGCAGCGAGGTTGCGAATCGCCAATCGGCATCGCTCACCTGCATCAAGAATCAGGCATCGCTCCTCCAGCTCGCAGCGAAAATTAGGCGCACTCTTAAAGTCCCTCCACTCTTCTCCGATTCCCTCGCCCATCTCCATCCCCGAATCATCCTCGACTCCATTCACGCGCGGATCGTCCCCCTCCTCAAGCTCGTTCAACCTGCTCTCTAGCACTCCAGCGTTCAAGACCCTCTCCGGATCCCTCACATACGGACGCGCAGGCGAGACCTCGTCGACCTGCGCCGCCGATTCGAGTGGGAGAGCGCCATCGTGCGAGTGGCGAGGAGGAGTGGCGGAATCTGCGGCGCGAGCTTCGATGCGGATGGGAGCTGGGCGGTCGTAAGGGAGGTAGCCGGTGGGAGGGGAGAGACGGTGTTCGCGCGGGTCTTGGAGGTCGGGCGCGTGCTGTTCTCGTTCGAGAGATCCGGACCTGCTGCGATCGCAGCCCTTCGTCCTACGCGATCCTCCGCGCGAGCTGGACCTCCCACTCCAATGGCCCGAGTCGTTCGCCGCGCCGTACTCGACATCCGGGAGAGGAGAGCGGCAGCCTTGAGAAATGCTGGAGTGCGAAGGAGGGGAGCGAGAGGCGTGAGGAATTTCCGAAGTGCCGAGGAACGCCGTCGAGATGCGGTTCGCGAGCGATCGGTCCGGCTGGTCGAGGTTCATCTCCTCGTCTTCGCGATGGACGTTAGGAACGTGTCCTCGAGTTGGCGTGTCGTCGGAGCGATGGGAAGGGGAGGCGGTGCGACCCTTCTCCGCACGAGAACGCCTGTGGTGCGAATCGTCGTCCTCGCCCCTCCGCCTCCTCGAAGTCCTCGACGTCCTCGACCGACCATCTTCGCTGCGACGATCCCGACTCCTGCTCCTGCTCCTGCTCCTGCTCCTGCTCCTGCTCCTGCTCCTGTCCCGCCTCGAACGCCTCCTCCTCTCGTCCTTCGCCCTCCTCGCTCCTCGCTCCTCCTCGTAATCTCCACGACGCCTCTTCTCCCTCACCGGCGACCTCGACCTCGACCTCGACCTCGACCTAGACCTAGACAAGGACCACGACCTCCCCCTCCTCCTCTCGACCAAATCCTGCGAAAGCTCCCTCTTCCTCCCACGCGCGCCATCGTGCTCCGAGTTCGACCTCCTCCTCGGCTCGTCATCCCTCCATTCCGATCCCGACGGGAGCGGCGGTCGATTCGACCACCTCGTCGTTTCGTTCGCAAAGTTGTTCGAGTGAGGAAAGTAGGGTGCGGTCGAGGAGGACGAGTGGCGATCGCGCAGCCTGAGAGCGTAGTTCACGTGGACCCTGCAGCAACAATGCGATCAGCGTTGACTTTGCCAGAAGTGCCAGCGAACAAAAATACGGCTGGCCGAGGACGTTGCGGACAGAGCAAGCGACGCTGGCGGCCTGCGAGCCCGGAGGGTCGTCAGGAAGGCCAGCAGTGAGAACTTGGGCGCGAGAGACGCGCCTGTTGTCCCTCGAAGCTCACCTGTCGCTCAGCTCGTTAGCCCAAATCTCCTTTGCAAGCTGCTGTAGAAAGGAGACGCACGAAGAAGAAATCCCTGGCGTCAGGCTGCTGATACTCCGTAATCTGCTCGCGTCAGCTCCTTACTCCTTACTCCCACCCCCCACTGGTCCAGAAGACTCACAGTTCCGCAATGGCCAAACACTTGCTCGACCTCGTCACGAGTGATCGGATTCGTGTACCCTCGAACTGTAGGAAAGCGTTAGCGAAGCTGGCGAGCCCGGAGCGACTTGGACCAAACTGACTGAATACTCGATTCGAAGGCAAGGTCGGTCGCGGCCGTCGGTAGTAGGGCGCGTGATCCATGGCGTGCTGCGTGGCAGAGGCGACAAAGCAGCCTTGAGGCCTTGAGAAGTGGGAGAAGAAGAAGTGCGAGAGGGGCCTGCGCGTTTGCAGCTGCCAATTCGTTTCTCCCAAGCTCGAGTACTCGAGTGCCAGATCTTGAGCCAACAGTTATTCCTTTACAGCCCAGTCTTCTTCTTCTTCGGAGGATCCACCTTGAGATCATGCGTCCCCGTTGGCGTCCTCCTCTCCCAAATCTGCCGCCACAAACGGGGTCAGTCCCCATCGCAGAACCACGACAGCAAGCAAACGCACCTGAATGTAGCTCTCTCCCAACGCAATCATCCCCCGGTTGATCTCATCGACGATCAGGTCCTGGATCTGGAACCACTTCTCGTCGTCCTCCGTCAACCCATCCCTCAGCGCTCCATTCGCATCCCGCGGTGGTCGAAGGTGGACCTGCGCCTTCCAGGTCGTCTCCTCGCGTGCGGTACCGGCGGCAGAGGAGTGAGTGATGTTGGAGACAAGGTCGTAGTACTGCGCGACGGCACCTCCATCCTGAACGTCTAGCTCGCCAGGATCAGCGATTGCGAGTCGTCGAAGAGCGAAAGGGAACGCACATTCACTCATGTCGACGCCACGAAGAGGAAAGTTGACGATGGTGGGGTTCTTCTCCTCGACAAAGCTGTTCTTGGTGAACCGCTTGATGTGGAGGATGAGGAAGGGCGGTAGACGCGTGATCTTGTACCGCCGGAGAACGCCCTTGGACTCTTGCGTCGTGAAGCCGTTGTACTTGGCGAGAACGGTCGAGATGGGGACTTGGGGGATGATGTTCTTCTCGACCGCGTCTTGGAAGAGGGGAGGAGCGGGAAGGTCGATGGCGAGGAAGAGGAAGGGCGAGTGGGTGGATTTGACCTCTGCGTTCGATCATGATCAGCGACAGTCCTTCACGCAGCCAAGATAGCGGAACGAACCTCGGTCAAGGTCGAAGCGAGGTTTGCCGCCAAACTCGCCCGTCGTCAACACCTGCTGATCGTCGATCCGAACCTCGCCTTGGAAGGCGCTGTAGATGATGCCTGCATCACTCGTCAGCTCCCCTCCCACAGCCCAGGAGAGCGAACTCACTCGAATTCGGCTTCTTGGACCCTCCGAGATCCTTGTGCAGCTGGTTCAACAGCCACCCGAGGAACTCGAGCGGATCTCCGACCTCGGTGATCTTGAACCGCTTTCCACTTGCGTTCGCACACTCCTGGAGCAGTTCATGCGGGCTGACCTGGCCCTTGAACGCCTTGGGGTTCCAGACCTTGCGACACAGCATCGAGAACCGCCTAACGAGCTCGGTCGCACCGGGTGCCGAGACGCGAGGGTCGAGGATGAAGAAGTCGCGGAGGGGGATGACGTGAACGAGGGCGTGGAGGATGGCGTTCATGTACGAGTTGGCTTTGATGTTGTTGAGGCCGACGAAACCGGGGTAGTAGGGCTTTTGGGTGAGGGAGAAGGCGGGGGAGACGGAGGCGTCGATGCGGGTGAGGAGGGAAGGGGTAAAGGTGGGGAAGAGGAGGTACTTGATGTCGTCCAGCGAAGGATCCGTCACTTCGTAACCGTCGGGGAGAACGTAGACCTGCGAACGAGGGTTCGTGAGCGGATCGTTCCAGGGAGCAGGCGCGAGAAGCGCACCTTGTGCGTCGTGAGGTTGATGTAGACGTGGTGATCTTCGGCAATTGAATGCGCGTACGCAGGACTGCTCTTTCCTCGTCCCTGAAAGTACTTGCCGTCCGTAAGGCAGGCGTAAATGTTTGTGTGGCTCAAGGTAACGGAGCACAGGCGCTCAAAGTCGAAATCGAGTGCTTGTCGGTTGATCTGCAGGTGCGCAAGTAACGTCAGCTCCCCCCCTCGCTGCCCAAGCTCGCTCCAGGAACTCACCGTGTCGAGATACATGTCCGTAGGCCGTCCCCCCATCTCCTCTGGCTCAAAGTTGTACTCTGGCGGCTCCTCCTCCTCCACAGGCTCCATCCCGGCCTCCTCCTCCACTGCCACGGGAGCGACCACCTCTTCCACCTCTGCAATCTTGACCCGCTTGGCCGCCCGATCGTCCTCCTGAACCGGTTCGTCGCGCGCGTGGTGCCCGTTCGTAGCTGCCGTTTCGGGGGCTGGGACAGCCGCTACAGGTGCTGCTACTGAAGCGGGTTCGGGAGAGTCGACTGTTGGTGCGGGAACGGGAGCTGGGACGTCGGGAAGCGGGGCTGGGGTTGACTCCGCGACTGGAGGAACGACCTCCTCGACGACCTCCTCCATCACGACGTCCTCCTCCACCGCCGGCGCCGACTTGTCCACTACTTCCTCCACAGCTGCGGCGTCATGCTCGAGTAGGCGAGAGATCAGGTCGTCCTTCTTGCCCGAGACGGGCAGACCAGCTTCCTTGAGGAGCTCCTGCGGGGGCGACACAGCGTCAGTTGCCGCCTCGAGCGCTCAGCCACGCGCCTGGCTTCTCACCTTGAGCTCTGGAACCTTGAGCTTCTTGTATTCTGCCTCTGTTGGCATTTCGAGTCGGAGGGAAGAGGGCGAAGCAGCGCCTTGTCAACAAACTTCGCGAGTAATCGACTTTGCACCTTCGCCTCCTCCTCCGCTCCAGCAAACATGAAGGAAGATCTGGCACAGCTTCCTCCGGCAGTCAAGCTGCTAACCTTGATCAACGTCGCCCAAGCTCGCCCGACGAAGCGCCAGCGCACCTCGAGCCGTGACTGGTTTGCCATCTCAAAGAAGGCAGCTCGAATGGAGCCCGAGGCGACGACGGAGGCGGACGACTCGGTGGAGCACGGATTGGGACTTGCTGAGACTGGGGATGAAGTCGAGGAGGAAGAGGCTGGAGGTAGGCTGCTCTCTGGGACTGCTGGAGAAGCTCGGAGCTAATTTGCGTTGAGGATGCAGGATCTGCGAAGATGGACTCGTATGAGCGACACTGGGCGCCGGATGCACCGCTGCTTGCTGGAAGGGAAGCTGCCGAGCTGGCGAACGTGAGCTGGAGGAGGTCGAGCAACAAGGTGCCCGTCCTGGGACCTGTTTCGGAGTTGAGAGTCGAGGGAGATGCTGTCGAGCAGGAGAGCGAGGACTCAGCCAGCATTGTGAGTCGGATTGGCTCGACTGTGGTACTGGGGCTGATTCTGTCCGGGCAGTACAACGCTCGGCTCATGACGAAGCTCAAGACGCGCATGGCCACCACTCCTCGAGGTACGGCGGCGCTCCTTTTGATCTTACGGCAAAGCTGACGTCTTTTGACCCCCCTCCAGGTGCCGTGACGGGAACCCAGGACGCCTTCCTCCGCTTGTTTGCCTCGTACCGCGACGTCTTCTACCCCAAGGTCGACTTCGCTCACCACGACGAGATCCGCGCCGCGACTGCTCTCCACGCGATGAACCACGTCCTCAAGTGCGTTCGTCCACTTACCAAACCAGGACCACACTGAACCCTTCGCGCAGAACTCGCGCCCGTGTTCTCAAAAACAACGACCACCTCGCACGCGTCGCAGCCGATCCCACCTCGACCGCTCCTCCCCGCAACACCCAAGATCAAGGCTTCACCCGACCCAAAGTCCTCGTCCTCCTCCCCTTCCGCAACTCGGCTCTCGCCTGGGTCAACCTCCTCACGACCATCTCGCAAGCCGACACGGTCGAGAACAAGGCGCGGTTCGATAGCGAGTTCTCCCTCCCCGAAGGAGCGGTCGACAAGCTCGTTGAGAACCCAGGAAACTACGCTGCCGACCACGTCGAGACGTTCAGGGGGAACATCGACGATAGCTTCAGGCTCGGCATGAAGATGACGAGGAAGACGGTCAAGCTCTTCTCCGAGTTCTACAGCTGCGACGTGATTGTTGCGAGTCCTCTTGGACTCCGAACGAGTATCGAAAAGGAGAAGTGAGTCGGGCACCCCTCCGCTTGCGAGAGCTCTTGCTGATTCCCTGCGCGCAGGGATTCGGACTTCCTCTCCTCCATCGAGCTGCTCATCGTCGACCAGATGGACGTCATGCTCATGCAAAATTGGGAGCACGTTCAGGTTCGTCTCGTCCTCCATCCTGATCCCTCTCCCCCCTAACCGCTCCTCGCAGTTCGTCATGGACCGTCTCAACAAGCTCCCCGAAGAAGCTCACGGCTGCGACTTCTCTCGCGTCAGGCCTTGGTACCTCGACGGAAAGTGTGTACTCTCCCCCTCCCCTCCTCCTCCTCAAAGCTTACATTCGTCCCCAGGTCCGCCTCCCTCCGCCAGACGATCCTCCTCTCCGCATACGAGACCCCCGAGATGCGCGCGCTCTACACCAAGTCCCTCCTCAACGTCGCTGGAAAGGTCAAGGCCGAGTCGCAGTACGAGGGCGTCCTCGCCAACGTCCCCAAGGGGATCAAGCAGGTCTTTACTCGCTTCGAAGTGGTGGATCTCTACTCGGAGGACGATGCTCGCTTTGAGCACTTTACGACCAAGGTACGCCGCCGGGCTGGTCTTCTTTGGAGCCGCGCGCTCATCCTTGCCTTGCAGACTCTCCCGATGCTCCAAAAGTCGGCCGTCAGCTCATCGCAGACGATCATCTTCGTCCCCTCCTACTTTGACTTTGTTCGCCTCAAGCGTTACATGAAGAAGCTCGACGACTTTTCCTTCACCTCCATCTCCGAGTGCGCCATCCCCCTTCCCCTTCCCTCTTCGCACCGGCTGACCCCCGTCACAGGTACTCGTCGACCCCCGACGTCTCGCGCGCTCGTGGCGCCTTCTTCGGCGGCAGAAAGTCCTTCCTCCTCATCACCGAGCGTTTCCACTTCTTCCGCCGGTCCGTCTCTCTCCCCTCCCTTCCCAAACTCCACTAACGCTCGCACGCAGGTACCGCATCCGAGGAGCCAAGACGTTCGTCTTCTACGCACCTCCCGACCACGCAGCCTACTACCCCGAAATCCTCTCGTTCCCTTTCGCAAAGGACACGGAGGAGCCCGAAGTCGACGAGTCGGAACTGTCGTGCCAGGTCGTCTTCTCCAAGTTTGACCTCTTGAAGCTGGAGAGGATTTGTGGAGGGGAGGACGCGAGGAAGATGGTGGCGGGGGGACAGGAGGCGACGCGGTTTACGTTTATCTGAGTAATTGCAGTAGAGCTTCCTCGGGATTCGTGCATTCAGGTCGGGCGAACGAGAGCAGAGGTGTGATGTCGAAGCCAGAGACGAACTTCGCTACTCCTCTCAAGGGTCCTTGTGCGCGGTGATCTTCAGCTGCTCCCCAGCCGATGCTCTCCAGCTTTCCAAGCCAGCGTGAAGCTAGCGTGAACTAAGCGTCGAACCAACGATCCTCGTCCACGAAGCGAGCGTGCCAAACCGAAACGTCTATTGCGAGGGAAAGTGAAACGTCGAAGACTACAGGAGGGGTATCAAAAAGAGGGTGGAGAGATATGCAGATGCAAATCAGAAAAACGAGGGGGTAACGAAGGCTCTACGTGTACCTGGCAGTCGGGAACCACCTGTCACGACCGCATCAGTTCCTTCTCGTCGCCGACCGAGCGACGAACTCACCTCGTATCCACGCTCCGTACTCGACCCAGCGTGAGCGTCTTCTCCTCTCCCGCGAGCAACGCCATCAGCCTCCCAACGTTACTGGATCCACTGATGACCAGCGCGTCGGCGCGCGACGAGAGGACCGTCACGTCCCGCACGAACGTCCTCGTCAACGCGACCCGTTGCGCGACAGGAAGCTTGTTGAACGACGTCTCGCTCTGCGCCTCCCAGAATCAGCAAGTCCTCTCTGGGCGCGTCGAGCGAAAAAGGGACTCACGAACCCACCCGTCTTCTTGAATGGGTTAACCTCCTCCATCTCCGCCGCCGCCCTCTTGGCAATCCTCATCTCTCTTCTCCGCTCTCTCGCCTCCGTCCCTCGTACCCTGAACGCCTGCCCTCCCTCGCTCTCCACAAACATCCTCCACGCCTCGGGGTCATCCGACATGAGGACCATCTGGGGCTTGCCGCTCCACGCGCCGTCGTCCTCGCCTGGAGGGAGCATTGAAGAGACGGATGAGGAGGCAGCGTGGAGGTAGACGGAGAGCTGCGAGTCGTGGAGCCCTTTCGACGAGGTGTGGTGCGGTGCTTGAGCTGCGTCGGGGCCGATCTTGTCGATTTCGAGGTACTTGTCGCCGAGTCTGCGATTCCTGTCAGCCGCCGTGCCAGTGCAAAGAGACAGGAGGAACGGAAACGCACCGAACGTGAACCGCCACCGTCAGCTCCGCAACCTCCTTCGCCTCCTCCCTCTCCTCTCCCAGCTTCAAGCTCCCTTCCAACGCCCGAATTATCTCTCCCATCTCCTCGTTCGGCCTCCAGACTTCGGCCAACACCTCGGCCAGAACGCGGTACGCCTCCCTCAGCTCCACCGGGATCGTCTCCGCCGGACCGAGCGGCAGCTCAATCTTGACTTCCGCGTCCCTGCGCTTGAGCTCCTCGAGGTCTTCGGGTTTGGTAAAGACGTTGAGGAAGAGTGCATCGAGGGCGTTGACGGCGCGATGGGAGACGACGTGGTTCGCGCCGGTC
Source organism: Glaciozyma martinii (assembly GCA_025758715.1). Taxonomy (NCBI): domain Eukaryota; kingdom Fungi; phylum Basidiomycota; class Microbotryomycetes; order Kriegeriales; family Camptobasidiaceae; genus Glaciozyma; species Glaciozyma martinii. The sequence goes on along the minus strand of JANGFH010000452.1, from coordinate 9,974 downwards.
CAGACGGGGTTCGTGCGAGCTTCGAGTTCGGCGGGAGTGGAGCGCATGAGGGTGCGAGAGCGAGTGAGGGTGGGAGGAGTGCAGGTGAGGGGGAGTGGGAGGAAGTAGGAGGTCCAGGAGCCGTAGTTCCATGCAGAGGTGTCGACGAGGAGGGTGTATTTGTAGTGACGGGCGAGGGCGGCGTGGCGAAGGAAGACCGAGAATTCAGAGCCAAAGCCGTGTAGACCTGTGGGATGTGTTTAGCTGGGTGGAGAGGATGGAGAGAAGGGGACGAACCGGCAAAGTGGAAGAGCATCGTTCGCTTGCACTTGGGGAGAGGAGTGGTGGGAGAGGGCGATGGCGGTAGAGCAGTCTCCTCCTCCGCTTCCAAACTGGTAAGATCATTCTGGTCGTCCTCCTCCTCCTCCGGCAGCGCGTCCTCCACGACCTCGTCCAGCGCCAGCACCTCCTCCACCTGCGGCTCCTCCACCTCTCTATCCAGCTCCTCGAGCTCTTCCCGGAGGCTTCCCACCTCGAGCGTCTCCTCCACCACCTCCACCGGTTCAATCGTTACTGGCACCTCCTCCTCCCACTCGATATCCTCCATCCCGCCCTTGGGAGTCGCCTCCTGCGCAAAGGCCTCCTGTTCTCCCCACCTCGAGAGTTGCGCCGCTGCCCATTCGCGGTGCCGATCGGTTGGGACCGTAAAGGTGAAGACCCCGAGGACTAGGACGAAGACGAGGAGGAAGAGGGGGGCTGAAGGGCGACGGGGAGAGAGGAATTGGAAGCGGGAGGAGGTTGGAGAGTAGGGAGCCATTCCTGGCGGCGGCGGCGCTGCGCACGTAGCTTTGGCTGAGAAGTCCTGCTCCTCTGACCAAGTTTGGCTGCAACGGGTCGAGCTGGGAGACGATAACGGGAGAAGGAAGAGACGCAGGCACTTCTCCCGCGCCGACAGTCTCCTCTTGGACTTCTCCCTCGACGCGACGAGTTCTCCAAGTCCCATTTCTCGTCCCAGGTACGCCCAAATAGTAAGGATTCGTGTAGAGACTAGCGCTGATCCACGCTTCTCACAGCTCCCCTGCTCGCCGGTCGCCAACGCGCCAACGGAGTTCTTGCTCGTCGACTCGTTCTTTGAACTGTCCCGCCCCCAGCGATTCGTTCGTCTTCCCAGGCAGTCTGTCGTGCTCAATTTTAACCCTTGCGTCCTCCACAGCTCCCCCCGCCTTAGCTCGATGTCTTCCACGTCCCTCGAACCCCTCTCCTCCTCCTCGCCTCTCTCTGCTCGGCCTGCCCCTCGAAGTCAAGACGGCGATCGTGCGAATGGTGCGAGCGCAAGACCTGGCGTATCGGACGCGACAACCTTGTCGGGATCCGAACCAGCAGGACGAGGGCTCGGAGGAGGCGAACTCGGAGGAGCCGTCGTGGCGGGGTAGAGGGACCTCGGCGCTGTTCATGGTCAACCGGGAGCTCAGCGAACTGGCGGCAGCTCATCTGTTCACAGTGCGTTTTAGAAGCTTGGTACGGAGGGAGGGAGCTGATGTTGCTGGTGCGCAGGACGTCAGATCGAAGCGTGCTCGAGAGAGCGCCTTCACGTCCCTGGTTCTGCGGCGGAGGGCCCAGCATTTCCGGCACGCGGTCGTGGAAGACTACATGGTCGATTATGGCCAAGATCCAGAGGAGGATGCGAAGGCGATTGCGCTCTCCGACAAGGAGGTCGCCTGGTTCCTCTCGATCCTCTTCCTCTTCCCCAACCTCTTCACCCTCACCATCGGCATGAACGAGATCTACCTTTACCTCGAGATCGAGATTTTCGACGGCAGCGTGGAGGCACGCGCACTGGAGGCGTTTCGTGCTGCTGCGAAGCGCGTTCGGCACCTCGTCTTGCGAAACGTCAGCCTCAACGAGAGCAGTTTGGCCCCCGATGCGTCTAAGGCACTTCGGCACTTCTCCCGCCTCACTTCCCTTTCCCTCCAAGAAACTGTCCTCGGCGGCCACGGGGCCGAGTTCCTCGAGACGCTCGCCGCCTTGTCGTTCCTCGAGGAGCTGAGCCTCGTCCGGCTGGCGAAGGATCGAACCTCGATTGACTGGAGGGCACCCAGATGGACGAATCGCAACCTCCGCCGCCTTCACTTCCGATCCCACCAGCCTCAAGAAGATCTCCCCCTCCTCGAAGTCCTTTCCGCCACTCTCGAGTCCTTTGACATCAACCTCCGCGGCCCCCTTCCTCCCTCCCCTACCGGCACCTTCCTCGCCAACACTACATTCCCCCGCCTCCACTCCCTTCGTCTACAAGGTCCCATCGACGAAGTCCTCGCCTTCCTCTCCCTCCCCGCCTTCTCCTCCTCTCCCATCTCTCACCTCGAGCTCAAGCCCGAATACCCCGTCACCTCAGCCTCCGGCCTCTCCACGATCCTCAACGCCCTCAAACTCTGGCCCACGACTCTCCGCCACGCCTCGTTCCTCCAAAACCCCGATGACCAAGGCGAGTTACGTCCCGCCTCCGCGCGCGCCGTCGAGCTCTTCTGCCGCGCGCAGGAAATCCGCGCTCCTTCCCGAGTGGCGCGCGTACTGCTTTGGGACAGCAGCTTCTACCGGGCGCTCGAGCAGGAAGCGAAGGACGGGGAAACGGACGCGGCGCTGGCGGACGTCGCGGACGTTGTCGAGCGCGCTCTCGAGTTTGGGAGGAGGGCGATGCAGGGAATTCAGGCGCGGCGGGATGTCAGAGGGATCGCACCCTTGTTGGGTGTGCTTAGCGGGTTGCTCGACATGCAGGCGGCGGCGGAGGATTAGGAGGGTGCGAAGTTGGGGGGAGGACTGGAATTGGATCGACGAGGCTTCGTCGTCAGTTGTCGTAGAGAGTTAGGAGTCCCCCCAGAAGTCGTTTCGAGCGAGTCAAATCGTGCGAGATCCCCTCCCAGCGAGGATCGAAATTCGAGCGCGAAGTCGCGTTCGCTCCCTCCGACCACTCCTGCGCTCGCTCTGCTCTGAGCCCAGATCCGGTCCAAGCTGTACGTCCTTCTTCTGTTACCTGGGTAGAGTGAACACTGACGCGCGCTGCTTCCTTCCAGCGCCCCCCGCGTTGAGTACGATCGTGCTCTTCATCTCCACCTCCGCTCGCCCTCTCCCGCTCGCTCGCTGGCCGACAACATCAAAATCCCGCACCTCCTGGGGCACTAGACGCAGACGCTCCGCGCTTTTTTCCTCGTCGAAAATTCGGCAGGAGGGAGCGTTCCCGCTGCAGCTCGCGCTGCCAGGGCGTATTGCGACGAGCAGAGGATCGCAATGTCGTCGAGGAGCACGAACGCGCTGGAGCGGGATACGAGCTACTACCTTCCCGCCGACGGAGCTGCTGAGGATGAAGCTTTCGAGGATGCGTCGGTGGGGCTGGATCGAGTGGTGTCCTTTCTCAAGCTGAAGATGGACGAAAGCAAGGCGACGAGGAGCGTGGAGAGAGTTCTGCGCCTCTCGAAGGCGCCGGAAAACGTCCTTGAGCTGCACGACTTGGAGCTCGATTAGGTGCAAGCAGTTGATTCGGCAGTCCAGCTGAGCACTCGAGCAGGCTGGAGAGAGGCAAGGGAAGAGCGTCGCAGTGGAGTCCTCTTCTGCGGTCTTCGTGGCGCCGTCGTCCCTTCCCCGTCTCAAAGTAGAGTTTTAGAGAGCTTCTCAAGGCCGTTCCTCTGCACTCCCAGCGTGTCCAGCTCGCCCTCAGCGCCTCCTGCCAGGCGTTGAGCAGAGTCCCAGAAGCAGCAGTTGCCAACCCTCCGCCCTCGAGCGCCCCGCCTCCCGTATAAAGCTGAACGCGCAGAGGATCGAGTCGGGGAGGGTTGAGGGGTTGAGGTGAGAGGACAAAGGGCGGTAGAGCCTGCTCGCCTCTTGTCCTCGACCACTCGCTCGCTCGCTCGACTTTACTCTAGGGACTCGCTTTGCTTCGAGTACACTGCTTAGTCTAACTTGGTGAGTATCGCACCCATTCAAGCTGCTCGGCTCCAGCTAATCCGTCGCGCAGAGCAGCCGGTCCTCCTTCCTCCCCGTCCCTCCCCCCCCCCCCCCCCCCCCCCCCCCCCTCCGCTCCCCTCCTCACCCGGCATGGCCAGCATCCACTCTCTCCCAAACGAAACACTCTACCGAATCCTCGAACTCGGCTCGCCCTGGCCACCAAACCTTTTTGTTCGACCGCGTGAGAGCTACGCCTTCCTCCGACGCGCCTCTCTCGTCTCGCGAACTTGGCGGGCTTTGGCTCAGGAGAGACTCTGGAAGAGGGTTCAGCTCGAAACTCCTGCTGCAGGGGAAGCTTTTGTTTCAAGCGGAGCAAGGCAGCGGCGTACGACGACGGAGCTGGCGCTCTGGGACGGGGCGGAGGAACAGGCGGTCAAGGTCGTCGAGGGATGCAAGGGGCTGAAGACCGTTGAACTCGTCAACTTGAGCAATGTTGGGGAGCTACTGTGCTTGCCAGGCTTGGCAGGTAAGCTCATCTCACTGCCGCCCGTCGACGTTGCTGATCCATCGGTGTCTGCTGTCTGCAGAAGTCACATCCTTGTCACTCTTCCTCATCTCCGAACCCAGCGTCTCCGAACCCAGCGCTCTTCTACCGACACCGCTACCTTTTCATCTGACCCGCCTCCAGCTCGCCTTCCTTTCCCCTCTTCCCCTTGTCGAACGCCTCCTGCAACCCTCCCTTACCTCCCTTACCCTCGGCGGCAACTGCAATCTCCCAACAAACTACATCCCCGCCTTCGTAAGCGTTGCCCGTCACCTCACCTCCCTCGCCACTAGCTTCGCCAGGAATTTCGAAGTCACCTCTTTCGAACCATTCTTCCGCGCCTGCACCAGCCTCTCCCACTTCACCTGTGACATGGAGACTGCAGCCGTTGCTCTGCCGTCGATCCCTGCGACCCTTCGTCATCTCACAGTGACCCGAAGGATTCCAAACGATGTTGGACCTTTTCCGCTTGAACGGCGTCGGGCTCTCGGCCCTTCGAAGCCTGCGACTCCCAGCGCAGGAGTCGGAAATCGCGGCGAGTTCGCACGGAAAAGCTCTCGCTGAGGAACTTGGGAGGCGGGGAACCGAGCTTGAGCTGGATTGATGGGAGACGAGGGTTCGGTGGCGAGGGAGGAAGGTGAGTTTGACGAACGATCGTTCATGGCTCCCGCTGATGCCTTCGCTTCTCTCAGGGTTTTTCGATTGAGCAAAGACGGGTTGGTGCTGCGAAGCCGAGGACGGAGACGGTCCCTTGGTGCGGGAGAACGCTGCGAGGAAGCCGCGCTGTTCACCGGAGTCGCCTGTACAGTCCCTCTCCCTTATCTACTGGTCGTTCGTTCAACTCTGCTCTGGACCTGTCCTCCTACTTCGAACTCACTGCTTGAGATTGACCTGGTGAGCATTAACCCTCGTCGACTCCCTGCTCAACCAGGCATTAGAATTCTCTCCACTAATAAGATGTTGATGGAAACGTAGACTCGAATTGAATGTATGACCAATGTACATCATTCCAGTAGGACGACAACGAATGGCATAGATGATAGCTTATCCCTTGAAACGATATCGAAGGGACTGGACTACCCGTGTAAGATGAAGATTGTTATGGTACGCTACAAATGTAGGTATAGCCTTAAAGTGTGCCCTGACCCCTCGCACAGAGCTCCTCCTTCGTCCTCGCCGCTTCTCCCCCTCCCTAGCATGGCCACAATCTTCTCTCTCCCACCCGAAATCCTCGCTCGAATCCTCGAACTCGGCTCGACCTGGTACGGAGGGATCTGGGGTCGGCCTTTGGACAGCTACACGTTCCTCCGGCTGGCCGCACTCGTGTCGACGACTTGGCGTGCCGTTGCTCAAGAGCGACTCTGAAAGACAGTATTTCTCACCAGCGCCTTGCAGACTGTAACGCTGCTGCGGAAGACCTTGTCTCCGGGTGACCTTACGACGCTGCTGGACCTCTTCCGAGGGAAGACACCGGTCGTGTCGCTCTCCACCCTTCGGTGCCTGCGATTTGAAGCGGAAAGGGAGGTTCTCACTTCGAGATTGGAAGGGGAGGCTCTTTTGGAGGAGCTCGCGAACCGAGGGATTCGAGTGGAATTCGGCGTCGAGTGACGGAGGTGAGTTCACCCACTCTTCTCGCGTCCGCTCTTGCCTGATCGCTGAAGATTTGCATTCTCGCAGGGCTGATACTGAATGGGGTTGTTCTAGCGAGGTGTGCAAAGTAGCGCTGCGTTCTCGCGAGGTCGAGGAGGAGAAGGAGTCCTGGAGAGGTCGCCGCAGCTGTTCTGGTGTCGCGTGCTGCGTTGAAAGGAATAGTTTATAGCAAAGGCTGGCCCTGCGCTACTATAGTTGGCTACGAGCTGGGAGAGATCAAGGAGGGCGAGAGACATCAGCGAAAACGCAAATCCTGCGGCGCGAAGACGCTCTTCCTCCTCCACATCTCTCGAGAAGCTCAGCAGGCGCGGATCTAACCTCCGAGCAGTGAGAAAGTCTCTGGCCCTGCACCCCACACGCGTACTGACGCGCGGCTTGCCTCCTCAGCTCATCCTCGTCACCTCAGCAACATATCCTCCTCGACCCTCTCTCCTCCGCCTCCCACCTCCCTCCTCGGCCTGGCCCTCGAGATCAAGACGGAGATTGTGCGTCTGGTACGATCGCAGGATGAGGCGTTCGTCAAGCGGACTCTGGGACGGGAGAAGGCGGCGAACGACGAGGACAACGAGGAAGAGCTTTGGATGGGAAGGGGCACGTCGACGCTCTTCTTGGTCAACCGAGAGCTCAGTCTGCTGGCGGCGGTTCATCTCTTCACGGTGAGTTGCGCGGCGGGCGTGGAGGATCGAGAGCTGAACCGCTGCCCTCGCAGAAATTCGCAGCTACCAAGGCGACACACCCCACCGTCACGCACCTCGTACTGCCCAATCGAGGACACCTCTTCTCCACCGCCGTCCTCGACTACAACTCTTCCCCTGGGCACGGCGGCCACGGGTTTCGCGCCTTTTAGCGCTTCATAACGTGCTTGCACCTCCTCCCCAATGTCTCCGCCTTCATCCTCAAAATGCACGACATGGTTCTCATTCCCATGGAACCAACGGATGAGGAGAAGGAGGAGCTCACGCTGGACGCCTTTCAGGAGGCTGCGAGGCGTGTTCGTCGACTCGTTTGTCACGAACTCGACCTCGAGAACCCTTCCTCCAGCTGCTCCGTCACACGAGTTTTAGGTCTTTTCCCCTCTCTCACGACTCTCGACGCGGAGGTGATTCGCTCGGGAAGGCCCTCGACCGAGTTCGCGGCGGCCATTGCCGCCATGCCCTTCCTCGAGGATCTGGTTATCAAACACCGAACTCCAGCGACGATCGATTGGACGGCGACCGAGTGGGAATCCAAGACGCTTCGACGATTGGAACTCTGGAGTCCAGCTCCGGAAAAGGAGGTCGTCCTTCTCCAGGTTTTCTCTGCCACCCTCGAATCGCTGGAGGTCAACGTCACCGCGTTGCCCAGCATCACGCCTGCGTCCCCGACCTTCCCAAGCCTCACCACCCCATGCCCTCGCCTAAAGCACTTCACCCTTCGAGGACCTCTCTTCCACCTCCTCCCCGTCCTCTCCTCCCCTCCCTTCGCCAGCTCGCCACTCCACCACCTTGAGCTCGACATCTCTCACAACTCCTCCCCAACTCAGTACACCCCCTCAGTGACGCAGGCCATTCTCGAGCTCGCTACTACCTGGACGCCTACCCTTCGCTACTTCTCCGTCCGCCAAGATCTCTCCATCGTCCCCTCCGCCGGCCTCATGCTTCCCTCGATGACTCGAGCGGTTCGAGCATTCTGCCTCAAGCGAGGGATCAAGACGTCGTGGCGCCTGGAGGACGCACTCGCCACGGACGCGAACTCGTACTACGAACTCGATCGCGAGGGACCTGGCGCAGGGAGGGACCAGCATTTCGAGGAGGCGTCGGCGGCTGTGGACGACGTTCTCGTCTTTGTGCGAGGTGGGATGGAGCGAATTCGGGAGGAGCGGGATCTGGAGGGGCTGCAGCGGATGCTGAATGCTCTGGGAGGGGTCATCGAGTTGAAGGCTCGGCTGGAGGATTAGACGGCGGGAGTGTAGTGGAAGTTGGGGAATATACTCGTTTGGATAACGAACGAATCGCGTGAAGTAGAGAAGGAGGGTAGTGCATTGCTCAACCGCAAGGGAGGACTTGGACGGCGTGGAACGGTTGCGGAAAGTGCTGGGTGGTTTGGTCGAGCTGAAGGAGCTGGGAGACGATTCATTTGAGCGGGGGTTAGGGACAGGGGTACCAGGTGAATTGCAGCAGAGCTTTGGAGACGACGTCCCCCTCGAACTCAAGCCGGCCTCAAGTCTCGCTGCGAACATTCCTCTCCTCAATCCTCTGCTCGCCACAGCTTTCACAGAAAGAATCTCAAATGCAGCAACGATCACGAGAGCACGACCACCTTGTACAATTCCAGCAGCTCTCTCTGACTGTGTCGAATCCAGCACGAATCGAGAGCTTGGCGAGCGGTGGCGCGTTTCTGTGATCCAGGCAAAGGTAGCTCGCAACCTCGCGCACAGGGAGAGGAACTCACGGCAGGATCAGAAGCGAGGAGGTGCTTGATGAGCATTCGAACTTCTCGCAAAAGGCATCAGCTCTCCCCTCTTCGCAGAATGCACGAAACGACGCACCTTCCGTATCCTCCGACCCCAACTTCCTACTCGGCAGCTCCATCCTCCCCTGCACGACGTTCGCACACGTCCTCAGATCTCCATCCCTCAAGCATCCCTTCATGCTCTCCCCGAAAACGGATTGGCTGATCTGCGAGTCGACTTCGAGGTCGTCGAAGGGGTTGTGGCCGATGAGGAGCATGCAGAGGACGATCCCGATTTGCCAGCAGTCGGCGGGACGACCGTCGTAGCCTTTGAAAGATGCGTCAGCGAGACAAGTGATGAGGAGGAGGAGGGAGGTACCGTGGTGCCTGCTCTCGCCCGCCAGGATCTCGGGAGGGTTGTAGACCATCGTTCCTGCATCCCGTGGGGTCAGAACAGCGCGAGGACGGGGGTGCGAGACAAACCCTTGAGCTCATGGAACACCTTTTCGGTGAACGCTGCGTGTCCAAAGTCGGCGAGGAGAGCCTTGGGGTACGGACCCGAGCCGTCGAGGATGATGTTCTCGAGCTTGATGTCTGCGAGCGGCGTCAGTTGAGCTCGAGGAGAAAGGTTGAACTCGACAAACCTCGGTGAGAGCAGTGCTTCTGCGTGTGAAGGTACTCGAGAGCTTGGAGGATCTGGTAGAGGATGAACTTGGCTTCGGGCGGGTCGAGGAGGGTGCGGTTCGTGAGGTATGAGTGGAGATCTCCGCCAGAAACGCTGCTCAGGTTAGGCTCGGCTTTTCGGGTGGATCTTTGGAGCGACAAACAGCTGAAGGAAGATGTGGCTGCGGCGAAGGAGGATGAGCGAGGTTCGCAAGAGGCCCAAGGGAAAGAGACGCACACGCTTCGCTCAGTCTCGATGATGTCCTCGACCTTGGTGATGTTGGGCTGCGGGAAGAGGGTAGATTCAGGATCGAGCTGAACGCCAGGAGCTACGAACGTACGTGGTCGAGCGAGCGCAGGATCGCAACCTCGCGGCGAATGGCGCTGCTCACGTTGTGCGCCTTCATCTTCTTGCAGGCAACTTGGAGGAGAGTGAGAGTGTTGAACGCGAGATGAACCGCAGCGTAGGATCCCCTGTTGCATTCATCGTCAGCTCTCCCCTTCCCTTCTCTTCCGCGACGCAACTCACGTTCCGAGCGTGACCGCCAACACGAGGTAGTGCCCGACCTGCTGCTTCTCGACGATCGGATCCTGCGTAGCCTGAGAGGAGGGCTGTCCGTGCTCGCTGCGGTGGCTGTAGCGGAAGAGCTGTCCACCAATCTCGATCCGGTCTCCGTCGAGGAGGAGGACGACTTGGCGGTAGATGCGGCGGTCGTTCCACATCGTTCCGTTCGTGCTCTGGTCTTCGAGGCAGACGACCACTTCTCCTCCG
>JANGFH010000451.1:0-33874 GCA_025758715.1 Glaciozyma martinii | reverse complement strand
GAGGGAGGAGAGAGGACGTACAGATCTCGCAAACACCCGCGACGCAACCGACGCTCGCAACGTTCCCAAGGGCACTGCAGTCGACTCCTCCGGAGGCAGCATCGCATCCTCCGCACTGCTCGAGCGAAGTGGAGGTGTTGATGCACTCGAATCCGTTGCCGCCGTTGATCTTGCACGCGGTCGTGCTAGAGGGGCAGAGCTCCTTCTTCTTGGCGAGGGCGAGCTCGGCGTGGCGCTTGGTGCGAGCACGCGGACTAGGTCCAGTAAGACGGGCTCCGCAGTCTCCAGTGCTGGCGTCGCAGTTGCCTGGGAGAGGAGAGGTCAGCGAGGAACGGCGCAGAAGGAGGAGGGTGACGTACCCGTCAGGCAAGCGCTGTCGTTGTCGTTGGCTTCCGAGAGAGGAGGGGGAACGCCTCCAACTCCGCACGAAGCACCAAGGCCTCCGCAGGTTCCGTCACCGCCAGCTCCGTCGATGCTGGTGCACCAGAGGTTGCCTATCAACGAGCGAGCGTTAGTTGGGGGCTTGGGAGAGGACCGGGAGGGACGAACCGAGGCAAAGGTTGTCGTCGGGACCGCCAGCGGTCACGCAGCTGTCGCCAAGACCACCGCTGTAAGGAACGAGGAGGGTTAACGCCGAGGTCGTGCGATTGGGGGAAGACGTACGTACGTGCAGGTGAAGGAGACGGGATCGCAGACACCAAAGTCGCAAGGGATTCCATCGCAGCTGCACGTGTATTGGTCAGCGCCTTCTCTCCTCCCCGTCGAACCATGCGAGCGTACCTGGCACCGACGTATCCTGAAGAACGAGAGAGAGAGCCAAGTCAGCCGCTGCTGACAAGTCTCTTGAGAGGGTGTTGAAGGACTCACCACAGAACCAGCCACCGTTGATAGCGTCAGCCACGCACTCGGAGCCACGAGGCTCGGTAGCAGCGTCCAAGTTGGCGCAGATGCTGGGGTCACCGTTTCCGTTCACGTCAGAGCACGGGAAGCGACCGGCGTCGGCAGCACTAGAGCTGGGGATGAGGAGGGCGAGGGCGAGGGAGAGAGTGGCGAGGGAGGTGAATCTCGACATGTTGAATGAAGGAAGAAAAGTAAAGGGCGATGGGGGTTAAGGGGCGCGAGGAGGTTGGTTGGGAAGGAACCGGGAGAGTTTGGAGAGGGTTAAGAGGGTGCGCTGGGAGGTTTGGAGAGCTGGGGAGTTGACAGCGGAAGGGGAGGCGCGGTGAAGAAGAAGAAGAGAGATGGCGCGCCGGTTCGAACAAAGACGGTGGGCGGGCCAAGGTTTAGTAGATGTTGAAAAGTGATCGAGCCTTAGCAAGCCTCCCTCTTCCTCCATAGGCGCCAGCAGCAAGCAGACGCAGGCCTGACGAGGAGGAGCCGTAGAACGAGAAGCAGAAGCAGTGGGCAGGCCAAACTTCCGCGGAGAAGGCTCGAGCGCTACAAGTCCGAGGAAGTTTTGGGGAGTGTCTCTCTTGCATTATTGAATCCCGATATTCCTTCAAAGATTTGCCTCGAAGAGGAGATCAAGAGCAGCAGAGTCGATAGGCTGTCCGAGCTATTCGAGAGAAGTCGAGAGCTCAGCCAAAACACGTCTCGCTACCGAGAACCAACTCCCATTACTCAACCCATCCACGCCGGCCTCTCCGGCACCACCTTCGTCTGGTTCCCCCTCGTAGCCTTCCAACTCTCCCAGCGAACTCTCTCCACCTCCCACCCGACCTTCCCAGCCTTCTCCCTCCCATCCCAGAGGACGTCCATCCGCTCTCCCTCCCTGTTCGTGTGCTCGAGCCGCACGACGTCGGGCTGGATATCGCGAACAGAGGTGAGGTAGTAGGTGCGTTTGTGGAGGGACTCTTCGAGGGGATCTGCGGAGGGCGTTAGTGGGCGCGAAAGGGATGAGAAGGGGACGGACCTCGAGTTGGGTGGTAGGAATCTAGGAGGACCCAGGTGTGTTCCTGCAGGAACGGAGGTCAGACGCGAGGATGAGGATGGAGGGAAGGGGCTCACCGACTTGGAAAGCGACTCTGGTGTAGCCTTTTGTGAATCGGTGTACAGCGTGACCGAGTATCCGAGAGCGACGACCACCTTCCCCTCGTCAAAGACGTATCTCCTCCCAAAGTTATCCCCACCAATCAACTTGCTCGCCGCTCCAATCCTCTTGATCGTCTTGCGCACGTCTCCCATTCCCATCGAGTGCCAAGGCGGAAAGAGAGTGTACCAACTCGCCCAGTGGTGGAGTGAGGTGATGAGGAAGCCGGATTGAAAGAAGCCTGTAGAGTCGCCTCGGATGTCGAGTTGGTGAAGAGTCGAGTCGAGCTGGAGGAGATTGGGGAGGATGGTGGATTGGAGGAGTTCGGTTGAAGATGCAGGCTCGGTAGCGAGGGCGGCGCCTGCGGTGAGCGAGGGTCAGGAATGTTGGGAGGGAGCGAAAGCGGAGAACTCACAAAGGCTGACCATCGCATCTCCACCAAAGGAAGACCCGAATCGCTCCACGCAGGTGTTGTCTGCGAGTTTGGAAGTTCGTCAGCCCACCAGCGAGAGAAAGGCGCCGAGAACGCACATTGACCAGGAGCGTTCATCTTTGCCATCAATGAACGAGTAATGAAGATTCCTGCGCCACCAAAAGCCATGTGGCCGTACGTCTGCATTGGTTTGGGTTAGTTCAGTCTGGACTACAAACTCGACAAGGAACGCACCTGGACTTGCTCGTAGGATTCGCTCAAAGCTCCGATGAGGACGTCGGTCGAGCTGTCGTACGATGAAAGCATCCGCTTCACCGCGTTGTAGTCGGGGAAGAACGTATCGTCGTCCCTGCAGCCCGTCCAACATCAGCTCCCTCCCTCCCAGGCGAGCGAGGACTCACGCAAAAACAAACCACTCCGTCTGGACTCCCTCCTTGTCCTCCCTCCTCAAACTCTGCGCCCACATCTCCTCCACGAGCCCCATATACCTCTCCTCAAACCTCCCCGCAACGAGCGACCTGATCTCGAGATTGATCCCGAGTGTCTGCGCCTCATCAAGCGCCTCGGTCGCGCGAGCTGATTCCGTAGGGTTCGGCGGAGGGACGAGGATGAGGAGTAGAGGGAGTTGACGCGTGATTGAGAGGGTCGGTTCAATGCCTGGAGCGTGGGTGGGAATCCAATGGGACCAGACCGGGATGTTGAAGAGGATTCGGTCGGGGAGGGTGGACATGCCGAACATTATGCTGCTGTCGCGCCAGGTCGAGGGGTAGATGGGCCGAACGCTTGAGGGAACTCGGTGGACGGAACAGGAGCTCTTGGATCCCTCGGAGAGGATGGCACCCTGCTTGTCGTCCAGCTCCTCGCTCCAGGTTGAACGCACCGTCGCGGGCTTTTGGACGAAGCGCAGCTCGTGCCGGGGTTCTTGGATCGGAAAGAACTCGGCGCCAGAGTCGTCGGTGACCCAGTACGTTCGATTGTCGTGGCGGAACTCGCTGCCAGTGCCTTGGAGGATGACGGTCGGGATAAGCTGCGAGTGCGCCTTCGCGACGGGGCAGAAGGATTGGGAGGGGAGGTGGGGTTCGGAGGAGCGGCGCGTGAGGAGGTAGAGTGGTACGCCGATGAGGAGGATGTAGAGGGACCTTCGCGAGGTCGTTCTCTTGAGGGGTAGGCCGCCGCCGATGGAGATGGAGGAGAGACTCTGGGACACTTGCCGAGAGTGGCCCTGCTTGGTCGTTTGAGGCATCGAGGACGTCGGGGTGGGCGAGGCGCGCTGAGCTGCTTCGACAGCGCTGAACGGGGAGAGTCCTGGGGAAGGAAAGCCAGAGAGAGTGGCTGGTTGCAAGCCATCTCGAGCAGTGATCGAATGTTGATTAATTGATCGTCGCTCCGGACCTTAGCCGGAACGAGAAGGGAGGCTGAAGGAAGCGACAGTGCGGGTGTGCAGAGGAGCAGAAAAGATCGAGGGCAAGCGTGAGAACCGCAGTCGACGAGAGGAATGCAGTCAAACATTGGTTCGTCGCGTCTTGCGAGATTTCTCGATTGCAAATGATGTGGCGTCGCTCGGTATCATGTCGCGAGAAAAAAGGCCTGTTCAGATGGAAGGCAAGCGTTAGATGCAACCTGCAAAACCATGGATTAGAACGAACAGGCGAGCACTCCTCTCGCCCGGAACTCCGACGAGCTCAGCTTTGGTGAGGCCTCGCGCAAGGACTCATCGAGTTTGTGAAGTCAGGAGAGGTGCGGAAAGCGAGGGCGAAGAGCTTGGTAGCCTGGGTGGAGCTGGGTGGGGCGGGGGGCGAGAGAGAGCAGCGAGCCTGCACCCTTGCGATGAGCGATGGACCTTGCTCTCCTTTCCAGTCGAAGCTCACCTTATACGACATCCGTAATCCCCAACTCGGGTACGAGCAAAGGAAGGTCGATCCGCCCCTCAGTCCCCAGGTGACAGCTCTCCTTCCTCTGGCAGTGGCGTCGCCCCTGCGGCCGAGTCTTCATGCGGCGCTTCTACCCCATCTGGCACCAGTCCTAAGTAGCCTGGGAGGGGTCGATTGGGTGCGGAGGACAGCGCGAGGAGGAAGAGGAGGAGGAACAGCAGCTATCGGGTGGAGAGGATCAGCGCTCTACCGGAGATGAAGACGGCGCCGCACCGCCTCTTTGGAATGGTCACCTGTCGACAAACTCTCTTACTGAGCTAAGACCCACGGTTCGCGAAGCAGAAACGGCGGAGGAGGAGGAAGACGAGAGATGCGGGCGCGAAGTCCTGGTTCTCACTGCGTGCCCCTTTAGCGAAGCTCGAAGCGGATCGATTTGTGAGATACTACCCAATGCCATGCTCTTGCAGTGCGAGAAAGAAAACAAAGAAACTACAGCGTACTAGACTCCTCCCTAGCACCTCCCCTCTTCGCAAGCTCCATAAACCTCTCATTCCTCCCACTAAACTCCGCCACCTGTACCAGTTCCCCTCCCCAATCTGCGCCCCCAAAAACACCTCATTAAGCTCCTGCATCCTCTCATCATCCACGAAAGGTGATGGCTGCTCAAGCGCGCGCCGAGCGTCGGCGGGGCTGAGATACCCGAAGGAGGTACAGAGGCTTATGGTGCGGAAGAAAGTGGGGGTGGGAGGGTCGAAGAGGGGTTGAGAGAGGTGAGAGATGGTGGCGAGGTTGAGGGAGCGGAGATGGGCGCGGTCGGCAGAGGGTTGGTGGATGGGGGAGAGGGAGGAGGGAGGGGAGGAGCTGGGGAGACTGTCGGTGATGGGGGTGTTGAAAGAGTTGGAGTTGGGAGCGCGATCTTTGGTCCTGCAAAGGGGGGTCAGTGTCGTGACGACGGGAGGGATCGGAAAGACGCACCAGCTCAGATTCACCTCCTCAACCTCCACGCTCGCAGCTCGACCTCGATCCCGTTCTCGTCGGCCGGTAGAGCCCTCCCTTCGACGACGTTTCGGTGGTGGAGAAGCAGACCTAGAGCGAGATCGACGCCGGCGGGGTTCCTCTGACCTCCTCAAATCACCCCAGCGCGTCGCCGCCAATCCCCGGCCTCGTCGACCTCCAAATCTCGACCACCTCATATCCACCTCCTCCTCAACCAAAGAATGCGACACAACCTGCGCGACCAACTCCCTTCCCTCGAACGCACTCCCCCTCACAGCCCGCACCACCTCCCTCGCCTCGTCCGCATTCCCAACCGTCACAAACGCAAACGCCACCCCTGCTGATCCCCAAACTGGATATCCCCCACTCGTACCCTCGGAGCTCGCACGAGGACATGAGCTCTCAACCCCGCGTCGGTCGTTCGGAGCCCAAACCCTCCGATCCGAACCTGAGGTGCTTTAGTCCTCGCTTCGCTCGGCGCGCGACAGGGTTCGAGAATCAGTCGTTTCCCATCGAGCGTCGTTCCGTGCAATGCGGAGATGGCTTTCGGCGCGTCAGAGGGAGGGGAGAGGGTGACAAAGCTGTTGAGGCCGTGGGAGCCGCAGAGCTTGACGGCGGTGAGGACGCAGCCGACCGAGGAGAAGAGGGAGGTGACTTGGGTGGTGGAGAAAGATCGAGGGAGATTGCCGACGTAGAGCGTTTGGGGTGGGTAGGGGGCTCGAGGGGGAGGAGAGTAGGGGCGCGAGCGCGGGGGAGAGATATCGCGATTGCGCTGGAGAGGGGGCGGAGAGTGGTAGTGTGGGCGGGGCGCAGGGATTTCGCGAGTCCGAGAGCGAAGGTTGCGGATCTTGTGAGACCAAAGCGACGAATCCTCGAGGCCGACTTGGATCCTTGAGCCCAGGAGGCTTCCTCCCTCTCCTGCCCAGCCACTGGCAACGTACCTGTTCGTTCAGCCGCTTGTTCCCTCCTACCGGAGCTCTCCTTGTGCAATCCAGCAGTCTCCTCGACGCCGTTCAACGAGCTCAGGTCGGGCTTGGAGTCGTCGAGCTCCTCCCGCTTTGGCTGTAGCTCGTCTGCTGTCGTCTCTTGCCAGAGCTCGAGAGCAGTTCCTCTTCCTCCCGTTCCAGATCGTTCTCGAGTCGTCCTCGCGTTCCGAGAGGGAGGAGTAATCCAAAGTCAAGCTATGCGAAGAAATTCAACTCGATTCGCAGCCAAATGAACCTGCGGGAAGAATCGCCTTTCTCTCTCCCCTCCCCAATCTCTAGTCAACATGTTCGCTGCTCGCCAAGTTCTCTGCCGACCCGTGGCTCAGGCCAACAGATCAGCCGTCATCGCCACCCGCGCCTTCTCCTCGACTCCCGCGCCCCAGGCCACCCTCAGGGAACTCGAGATCAGGATCCGTTCTGTCGGCAACATTGGAAAGATCACCAAGAGTGAGTTGCACGGGGTAGAGAGTGGTTGGGAGGAGAGGGTATCGGGGAGACTGGGTGGGGAAACGGCGGAGAGGCAGAGGGAGGAGAGGGCAGAAGAGCGACGACGGGTGGGCTGGCCCCGCTCGGGGGCTGCTGGGAGCGACGTGGTTCGAGGGAGCTGACAGGGCTGGCGTGTCCGAGCTAGTACTCGCAAGTCTAGTAGCTCAGGTCCAGGCTGATCGCGCCGAGTCGCTCTGTCGAACGCGGCGTTCTGATCCAGCACTACGCTGGGGCAGGCCTGGCGTTCCGACAGTCCTGAAGACGCGACGCAGCTGCAGCTTCTGCTGTCCCGACTGGATTGTCGTCGACACCGTGGGTAGGGCACGAACGGTGGAGCGGAGCACTCCCTGCCCAACGAACCCGACAAGGCGGCGTGAGAGGCCGAACCGCTTTCTCCAGGCAGAGTTGAGCAGGGCGAGCAGGCTGGCAAGCTCGAGCGGCACAGAGGCGTTCTACTGCAGCTTGATCGGCTCTGGCAACGCTGTTTGGAGAGGAGGCACGGCTTCGAGGATCCCATCCAACCCCGCAACGAAACCCACGAACCCTAGCTAACTCACTCTCCGCCCGCAGGTATGAAGATGGTCGCCGCCTCCCGTCTCGCTCGCGCGCAAAAGGCGATGAAGGAGGCCAAGGCGTACGGAGTCGCCAACAACGCCGTCTTCGAGCAGTCCGAAGCCGCCAAGTCGGAGGCCAAGGTCGAGAAGATCCTCTACATCACCGTCTCCTCCGACCGAGGACTCTGCGGAGGAATCCACTCGAGCGTCAGCAAGGCCACTCGTCGCGATGTCGAGGATGGAGAGGGAGTCGGCAAGGAGGTCGCCGTCGTCTGCCTGGGCGAGAAGCCCAAGCAGCAGCTTGCGAGGGGCAGCATTGCCGATGACCTCAAGCTCTCGTTCAACCAGATTGGTCGCAACGTCCCCACTTTTGCCGACGCGCTCGCCATCGCCGACAAGATCGAGGACTCTGGACTCGAGTACGACAAGGTGCGTCGCTCCCTCCCCGTTCCTCCCTCCGCTCAACCAAACTGACGCGCTCGCTAAACCCGCAGGTCAAGCTCGCGTACAACAAGTTTGTCTCGGTCATCGCGTACGAGAGTGCTTTCATCGAGGTCTACTCCCTCAAGGCCCTCCAGGCCTCGCCAGCTTTCGCCGCGTACGAGGTCGAGGGTGACGAGCTCGCTTCCGACATGAGTTCGTTCGCCATGGCCAACGCCATCTACGCGGCTCTCGTCGAGGGTCACGCTGCCGAGGTGCGTTTCTTGTTTGTCGCAAGTCGGGGATGCGAGCTGATGAGGGTTTCCGTAGGTCTCGGCTCGTCGTAACGCCATGGAGAACGCCTCCAAGAACGCCGAGGAGATGATTGAGAAGCTCCAGATGCAGGTGCGTTCGTTGACTTGGAGTTGCGAGGAGGACGGAGCTGATGAGGGTACGGTCGTAGTTCAACAGGATGCGACAGGCGACCATCACCAACGAGCTCGTCGACATCATCACTGGTGCCTCCGGTGCGTTGCATTTCCTCCTTTCTGCCCTCCTCCGACGACGCTCCCATCCACTCCCACACGCCCCAGTCCTCCCCGACGCACCTCTCCCGCTCCGCTCCTCCAGCCCTCGCCCTCTCATCCTCACCACTCGCACGAGCAGTACTGATGCTCTCTCTTCCCTCTCACAGCTCTCTAAGCGGTCTCAGTGGAATGAAGTTGGATGTAGAAGCTGGTATCGGAGCGAGGGGAGGAGAAAAAAGGACTGGGGCGAGAGGAGAACGAAAGCAGTTTTTTGCAAACCCCGACGCGTGGGATTGCCCTTTCGTTACGAGCTGCTGTGCTGTGAGCAACGCCTTTGCGAGAGGGCGCGAGAGAGGAGGACGACGTGGCCTGGCGCCTGGGCCTGGTCTTCCACGGCGTTCGAGGGCGCGCTCAGCTCTTGTCCTCCTCCCACGCCGCTCTCAAGATGTCGACTCTCGTACGCTCCTCTGTTCTCCCAAGTAGGAGCGCCAGCTAACCGCTTCACCCACAGCGGTCCCTCGAAGCCCAATTGGCCTCTCTCAAATCCTCCGTCCTCTCAATCGACACCGGTCTCATCCTCCCCGTCGCTCTAATGGCTCTCCCCGTCCTCCTCCTCCCCTACTACCTCCTCACCCGTCCCTCCAAAAAGAACACGTACGACCCCTCGACCGGAATCGGACGAGGAGCGCCAGGGTTCCAGACGGGGTCGACGAGGGTCGCGCTCCCCGCTAGTATTGTCGCGAGGATTAGGATGGGAGAGGAAGTGGGGAGTGAGGAGATTACGGAAGCGTTGGAGGAGGAGGAGAGGAAGAGGAAGGAGGAGGAGGAGGAGAGGAGGAGGCAGAGGGAGGCGGATGAGAGGGTGAGTTTACCGCTTTCGCTTTCTTTCTGTGCGTCGGCAAGGACAGGAGCTGATGAAGCTGCAGGGGGAGAAGAGGCTGCCGCCTGGTGTGGATCCCGAGTGGTTGCCGGCTGGTGCGGCGTCGACGGCGTTGGGGAAGCGGAACCAGCGGAAGAGGAAGTAGAGGGCGCGGTGCAACAGCGATTATCGTTATGAGGGTAGTCTCGGCGTGCGCGTGGTGCTCTGCTCGGTGATGGGACGCTGGGCTGGGAGGCGTTGGGTGCGTGTCGCTCTGAGCGAGGAGGAGGAGGATCGCTGGTGTTCCGTTTTGGGCTGGTGGGCTTCCTTTGTGGGCCTGCTCGGCTCGAGGGACTGGTGTCAGTTGTCGGTGGAGCTGGTGCGGAGGTTCGCGTGGATACCGAGAGGCTCAGGCAGTTCGACGAGGGACGGAGGTGGAGCGGGGGAGACGAAGGACGCAGTACGGATCTTTGTAGTTCTCCAGCTTTTGTAGACGCGCGTAAACAGCTATTCGCTTGATCAGGTACCGCTAGGAACACTGCTGGAACGACGTTGCGAAGCTTGAAGCTCGAAGGAGCCGCGAACTCGCTCCTCTCCTTCCTCCCTCACCTCGTCGAATTCCAACCACCCAAGAAGCTCTCGTCCGACGAGTAGACCCTTACAGGTACTTCCAACAGCCGTCACTGGCGCCAGAACGAAGCTAACGCCCTCTCTGCAGCTTCCAGCGCGCCAAAAAGCTTCCGTCCGGGGATCAAGCTCGTTCAATGGCTGGAGCGGTGCCGGGGCCGAGGATCAAGGAGGAGGTGCTGGAGGAGTCGCTGGGAGTGGAGGTCAAGAGGGAGGTCAAGAGGGAGGTCAAGAGGGAGGTGGAGCTGGGGGTCGGAGGAGAGACGCTGGGAGAGGCGGGAGCTATGGGGAGGCAGGGGAGCTCTAGGAGTGCTGGTGGGAAAGCTGGAGGTACGTAGGACTCTGTTGGCGGAGTGAACTGGGGGCTGAACGTCTTGGTGCTCCAGTCGACCTCCTTCGACCGAACCCCGCTCCCCACGCCACCTCCTCAAGCCAACCCCGCACCTCCACCAACCCTTCCTCACTCCCCAAATCCTCCCCCGTCAATCTCTTCCTCGCCAACCTCCCCGAGCGCACCGACCTCCGCGTGCTGCAGGACATCCTCTGGCGCTACTTCTCCACCGTCGTCCCGGAGGTTGGCCAGTTCGACTTTATCATGACAGCTACTGGAAGAACCGCCAGGGTCTCGATCGACTCGGTGGCAACCGCCGAAGCCGCCGTCGCTGCGTTTGACGGCTTGCGTGTCTTTGGCTGGCAGATCAAGGTGGCCCTGGACCATCCTCGCCAGGGTCGAGGACGCAGTACCAGCCGTCGGGGAGCAGACGAGGACGTCGAACAACGGCCGCCCCGCCCTTTGCGTCGGACTCGAAGTCCGAGTCCAGACGGTCGGCAGCGAGTCTCGTCCTCCAACACATCCTCGCGACCCGCCGTCCTCGAGGAAGCGTCGGAACCCCCAACTCGACTCAAGCGACCTCGAACCTCCTCCCCAGAGATCCGCCAGCCCTCTCTTCCCCTCAAGACCTGCCAATCTTCCCTCCCCCCCGACTGCGTTCGAAAAAGGCTCTACGTCGGCAACCTCCCCCTCGGCTTTACCTCCATCGACATCGGGGCCCTCTTCGCCTCTTTGGTCGGTCCAGTCGAGTACATCGAACTCCGTCGCGCCGGACGCACCCCATTCGCGTTCGTCGACCTCCTCCTCCCCTCTGACGGGCCCACCGCCGTAGCCGCGCTCGATGGCAAGATCATCGACGGCCAGCGGCTCCTAGTCGAGTACTTCATCCCTCTGGGGCACCGGGTCCACAAGCGCGAAATCCAACGACCCCAGCTCTTCCTCACCAACCTCGTCCTCGGAACGACCGAAGCGGCTCTCAGAGCGTACCTCGACCGCACGCTCGCTCGAACGACAGGAGTCATCCACCTTCCCATGGAGTCGATTTGGAACTCGTGTACGGCGTTCGTCACGCTCGAAAGCGAGGACGAACTCGCGAGGGCTGTCAAGCTTTTGGATCGGACTACGTTCCTCAATCGAGTGATGCATGCTACGCGCGCCAAGGGATCCGCCGCGAGGGCTCTCGCTCCTGAGCGCCGGAGGGGTGGAAGGGGGGGGGAGGAGGGAACGGGGGGGGGGGGAGGAGCGACGGGGGAGGGAGGAATGGTCGAGGTCGAGGTCACGATCGCCGACGAGACCGTCACGTCGGAAATGGGGGCGCTCGAGATCCCGCTCTCCTGTACGAGAAGAGTGGGAAAGGAGGTCGTCACCCCGAAGGAGCAGCCCGCAGGAGTCGTCGAGGAGGTATCGTCAACGCAGTCGAAGTCGAAGCCGCTGCCGAAGTCCAAGTCGCCGTCGAAGTCGATCGGAGAGCGACGATTGGTTCGAGACGGAGTTGGAGAGGAGCGGGAGGAGGAGGGAGGAGGCTGAGCGAGATGGGTTCGTCCTCTTCTGGTTCTTCCTTTGCCAGTGCTCACGATCTCGCCCTCGCAGGACTCTTCCGCCGCACAAACTCCAGGCCGATCCGCGTCACTCCCCTCGATCTCCCCCTCCACCAACCCCACCCTCGCTCAACAACGCGCCTACCTCTCCCTACCCGCCTTCGCTTCCCATCCAAACCCCCAACCAATCCGAGATCGATCGCGCTCGCCTCCACTCCCTCAACCTCGCCACCTCCGACCTCGCTTCCATCTCCGACCTCTCTCGACCAATCTTCTATCCATCCACTCCCACCTTCTCCCGCACCATCAGCTTCTCCACTTCGTTCGGCTACCTCAGCCCCGAGGACGCTCGCCTTGCGCTCCTGCAGCCTTCCCCCTTCGTGGACGATGAGAAGATGCAGGAGATTTACGAGGCGTTTTTGTGCGCGCAGTGCGGGGAGAGGAACGATTGGTATGAGGTGCTGCTGGGGCAGGTGGTGGAGTTTAGTGGGAACAACGAGCGGTTCATGGAGGAGGTTGTGAGGGGAGGGAAAGAGGATAGGTGGAGAGCGGATTAAGGTATCCTTGTATTGTGTACAGTTCTCGTTCAGCAACATAGCAATTGGAAGTCCATCGTCGCAGGATTTCAAGGGTTGCAAGAGGGAGGTTCTGAGGACGGCGAGGACTCCGCTCGCTCGCGCCCTTTTGGCTCTTGACGTTGCTCTCTCGATCTCGCGAACACCTGGACGACGAAACAGCTTCAACAGCGGTACTCAGGCTTGGAAGGTGAGTTGCCCAAGCTGAGCGTACCTGCGTTGGCGCCAGAGCGAAGCTGACCCTCTCGGACCAGCTGGACTCCTGACCTTCTCCCACTCCTCCTCACCACACTTCGCTTCCCCTCCCCCCGATCCAACAGTCCTCTACCTCAGCAACCTTCCCTCCTCCTTCCGCCCGCACGACGTCCAAAAGCTCTTCCTCCCCATCCTCCTCGGACCCATCGCGCTCCGCACAGCATAGCGAGGTCAATTCTGCTACGCGACTCTGCGCCAATCGTCCGACGCTCCGAAGGCCATCAAAGCACTGCATGGGACGACAATCGAAGGGAAACGTCTGATTATCGATACCTTTCGCGAGCGCGGGCCCGAGCGACATAGGGACCGCTCGCAGGTGCGGATCACGAACCTTGCGTGCGATACGACGGAACGGGATGTACGAGCTCTTTTCAAGTTGCAGCTCCCCGAGGTCGAGCTGGGAAGTATCCAGTTCTCGCGCCGTCGGAACGGGAAATGTGCTTCGGCGTTCGTCGAAGTCGCGAATGACCAGATGGTGAAGGCGGCGGTCGAGGTGCTTCACGGTCGGATAGTGGTGGGGAGAACTTTTTCCGCCAAGCGAGTCGTGCCGCGGGGGATGCTCGAGGGACGGAGCAGATCCCCTTCGCCTGGATCTTCGCACCCGTCTCGCCGCTCGCCTGGGGATCCGAAGCGGGGCTACGAGGTCGCGGAATCGACGTCGACTCGGTGGGGAGAATCGGAGCAGCAGCTAGGTCTCTCTTCGATGGCGGTGCGGCCCCAGAAACGAGATCGGTCGGAATCGCGGTCGCCGGACCGAGGTGGAGAGTCGGGGATCACGACTTGGGAAGGATCGAGGCGGAATTGGCAGAAGTGGAGCAAGGGGGTTGTTCAGGAGTCAGCGATGGAGGAACAGGGCGAATCAGGTGCGTTGTGCGTGCGAAGCTCGAGGAGCGAACTGACTCCATTTCGCACCTGCATAGGTTCCTCGACAACGCCTTCCACCATTCCAGCACTCCCCACACCCTCCCCCTCTCTCTCGAACCAGCCTCAAACTTCCACCCTCTCCCTGAAACCCGCAATCGACCTCGCGCGCCTCAACTCCCTCAACCTCTCCTCCTCGGACATCTCCACCATCTCCCTCATCTCTCAACCCATCCTCCACCCCCCCACTCCCTCCTTCTCCCGCACCATCAACTTTTCGACTTCTTTCGGCTACCTCCCTCCTTCCCAAGCTCGACGCGCGCTCGAGCAGCCTTTCCCGTTTGCGGACGACGAGAGGATGCAGATCCTTTATGAGGCGTTTTTGAGGGCGCAATGGGGGGGAGGGAAGTGAGTGGTACGATGCGATCGTGAAGCAGATGGAGGAGTTTAGTGGGAACAATGTGAGGTTCACGAGGAGGGTCGGACGCGGGGGAGTTGGGGAGTAGGAGTGGAAGTTCGGTAGCGAGGCAAGGAACGTCTGGATTTGCTCGAGTTTTTCGTTCGGTTTTGTTGGGGATTGTTCTCTTCTGTTGTCTAAAGCAGCGTTGGCGTTTCCTGCTTCGATCCCTGGAAGTGCAGAAAGTTAAAACGGAACAAGGGCGCCAGAGAGGACTTGGTGAGACGAGCTCGAGCAAGGTCTGCTCTCCTCCTTTCGATGCAACGCAAGTCAACCCCAATCCGAATAGCTCAACTCGCCGCCAAACGCAAGCCCAGGCGTCTCCTGCCCTCCACCAAGCTGCCGCCGCCCCAGTACGTAGCTGCCAGGCTCTCTTCCGCTGCACGGCCGCCATGGATGAGCTGCTCGACTCGCAGGAGCGCGTCAACAGGCTGGTGGAAGCTGTGGAAGCCGGGGATGTGCTTGGAGTCCTCAAGGCGCTGGCGGTGGTGACCCAGGAGGAGCTGGACGAGCACCGTGAGCAGCTCTTCCTTCGCGGGGTGAGCTGAGGCGTTGGGGCTGACTGGTTTACTGAACGTTCTTGTAGATACGCGCACGGAGTACTCGGCTCTTCAGACTGCCGTTGCCAGCTCCTCCCCGCCCCGCCTTCTCATCGTGCAGCTCCTCCTCCTGCGTGGGGCCGACCCTCGACACTGCGGCTTGTACAGCTCTGCCTTGAAGCTTGCGACCACGAACGGGAACAACGAAGCGGTGGGACTGTTTCTGAGCTGGGAGAGAGGGGAGAAGAAAGATCGTGCGTGTTTGAGCGAGGTGGAGGGCGATAAAGAGCTGACTGCGTTCCGCCAGTGGGCTCAGCGCAAGAGCTGCTGGAGATGTCGTTCGATACAGCGAGGGACAAGATTCACGAGATCTTAGAAGCGTTGGATCAGCGGATGGACGACAGCGGCTTCTTGGAGGGCGATACGAGAGCCGAGGACGAGCTCCGGGGCGTCAAGCAGGAGGGACGGAGCGCAAGCGAGGATCCTATGCAGCAGCTCGAGGCGTCCAGGGTAGGACAGTTGCCTGCTAGCGAAGGACACGCCAGCCGCGACTCGAGCATCGAGATCATCGAGCAGGACGACCCTCGCGCTCTTCCTCGCCCCAAATCCCACCGCCCTTCGAACCGTCCTTCCCCGACCAAGACCGCTATCACCCAAACCTCTCCTCCAACTTCGACGCTCCCTTTCCACCTCCACTCCCGATCGAAACTTCCCCTTTCGACCTCCCTCGACCTCCGTCCCCTCCTCAACCCGCTCTCGTCCCGATCCTCCTCTCCGGCCTCTCCCCCAAAACTTCTCTCAACTCCATCTTCAACTTTCTTGCGGCGCACGACATCCAACCCGCCTCCGCGATCAACCTCGTCACTCCTGCCAGCTTTCGCAAGCAGGATGCCCTACGCGCGCGCTTCCTGGTACGCGGAGAAGGCGAAGCGAAGCGAGCGGTACGAACTCTTGATCGAAGCACGCTCGATGGTGAGCGTGTGGTGAGCGTGTGTACGCCGAGAGGGACACGCGGCGGCTCGCATGGAAGCTAGCGGGGGAGGAAGAAGACCAAGGCGACGAGGACAACGGCGTCGTCTCTCTTTCGACTTTCGGGACCCGACCTCCGCCTGGTCGGAAACCAGGCCTGTTCCCGCGCGCTCTCGTCGTCGACGTCGCCAACTCGCCCGCGTGGGAGGCCATAGGTCCTGCGCCTCGTCGATCGAAAAAACACTCTCGCAGGCGTTCCTCCCCTCCTCCTCCCCGTCCTACCCCTTCTTCCGAACCGACCAGGGAATTCCTTGGAAACCTCTCATCTTTCCTCTCCGACACCGAACTTGGAGACCAGCTGGGCGCGGCGTTCGAGGAGATCGGAGTCCGAGTCGAGGATTTCGCCTTTAGGCAGAGCGATCCTAGCAAGTACGCTTTCGCGACGTTCAAATCGCGTCAAGCGCTCGAGAAGGTCATCAAAACGTACAATGGGAGGCTATTCAATGGCCAGCCGATCGTCATCAACTTTGAACGGGGACGAGGACCGGCTTCGCAGACGAAGGCGTTCCCTCTTCCTTCCCGCCCCCCCTCCTTCCCTCCCCCATCTTCCTTCGGCTCACCTATTTCGACTTTCTACCCTACCTCGGCCTCTCCACCACCACGCTCCGCCGACTACGCACGCTCCACCGAAAATGCACCACCGCCGGCGCCGTCGATCCACCCCAGTCGGCTCGAGATGCTCGCGAAGGAGGGAGTGCGAGAAGGGGAGAATGTGAGCGAGAGGTGGGGAGGAAGAAGAGGAGAGTGGGAGGGGAGAGCGCGCTGTCGGAAGGAGGGAGTGCGAATCCGGGATGGGGGATGAGGGCGGAGGAGCTAAGGAGGAGGAAAGGGATGGAGAGGGAGGAGGACGAGCGGAGGGAAGAACGTGTTCCGGAGGACAATCGTTTTGGTGCGTTCTCTCCGTGCTTGTCGGTTGGGCTTTGCTCACGCCTTCGCTTTGCAGTCGAATCTCGCATCGAGGACCCACATCCCTACCAACCCCCTCCACTCCCTCCCACGCCTCCCCCCACCTCCTCCGCTTCTCTCCAAGCCATCCTCGACTACGAGCGCCTAGAGACCCTCAACCTCAGCACCGCCGACCTCTCGACCATCCAACGCCTCGCAGCACCCATCTTCCCTCCCACCCCTTCCTTTGACCGCACCACTACCGTCAAAACCTCCTTCGGCTTCCTCCCCGCCAAGATGGCAGAACGAGCCTTCTCCCGCGCGGCCCCGTTTCCGGAGGACGAGAAGATGCAGATGAAGTACGAGGAGTACCTGCTTGCTCAGATGGGAGCGTCGACGAGGCATTACGAGGACGTCGTGGTGGGGGTCAAGGAGTTTGGGGAGAGGAATAGGATGTTTGGGGAGCAGGCGACGAGGGCGGCGAGGGGGGAGTAGTGAGCTCGAGTTGTCGTTTGTGTTTTTCGCAGGATGCCTCTTGTCGTACTTTCCCCTCGTCGTACCCTGCACCCATCCTACCCTCGTCTTTGCTGCAACCTCTCGTTCGACCAGACTCACAAGTCCGCAACCGTCTCGAATTCCTTCAAGGCCTCCCTCGGAGCTCCCTGACCAACTCAATAATCTTCTCCTCCTCCCCATCCGCCGCCTTGACCCATACCCGTCCATTCATCCCGACCGCCACCTCGAACGGGAACCTTGCTCCCAATTTCGGCAAGATGGGGTTCCGCGGTGAGAGTAGCCTGCGCGCGAGATCGTGAGTTGGTATCGCGAGGAAGGAGAGAAGGACGCACGCTCTGCAACGACCTAGCTCGACTCCACGCACTAGGAACCCACCCGCCAGCTCGCCGAACCCAGCGGCTTTTTGCGTCGCAGCATCTACGCAGGAGATCTCTGGCTCGGAGAAATCGGGCGTGGAGAGTAGGTGGGCGTAAACGATTGCGCCGATCTGGGTGCAGGGAGGGGTTAGGAACTGTGGGAGGGAGAGAGGGGAGGCAGGACGGACTTTGAGGTTGGGTTTACTGCGCTTTGTGGCGCCTTCGAAGGCGAGGGCGTCGAGGCTGGCGGCTTGCGAGGAACCGATGTCGACGCGGTAGCCTTCGGCGTGGCGGGCGATGATGATTCCGAGAACGGGTTCCGGGGGTTGAGGGTTGTACTGCGATAGAGAGAGGCATAAGTGCATGCTCGGTAAACACTTTGGGCGCAGTGGGCAGTGGAAGGGAGCTGCCCAGCTGCAAGCGAACAACGAAGGAACCCGCGCTACGTGCATCTAACCCTCACTTCGCAGGGAAGCGGTGCAAGCTGCCGTGGCGTGGTCTCGTTTCGTCCTCGCTTCCAGTGGGCGTCGACCGAACTCGAAAGGGGGTCTCAATCTCCAGCTCCACCTCGACTTCTTCCTCGTTTGGCGCTGGAAAGGGAGCAAAAACCTCGACCTGACGCCTGCGACAAACGGCTCGTCGAGGGCTGCTCGACGACAAAGCGAAGGTGAGGAGCTGTGGCCCTGTCGTCCAACGCGCAAGAGCCTAAATCACTCTCTCGAGCGCAACGAGCCATGTCCCTCGCTTCTCGCTGCAGCGAAACGACGGTACTCGAAAGCGAGGAGATCCGCCGGTCACTCATTGTCTTTCCAGCCGGGGGCTCAAGATGAGGCTAAGCCGAGCAGATCGCGAATCACAGCGGTATCTCTGCTCGAAAGCAGGTCGATGGCTTGCGATAGCGGAACCTACGGTCGCAGCTTCGTCCGAGGCTGGAACCGGCGCAGCAACAAGAGCAGCACCAGGAGTCCCGGATTCACTCTCGTCTCAGGTTCAACGTGAGTTTCTGGGAGACGGGACCCTGGACAAGACGCTCACCGCGCACTGCTCGAGGAGCAGCGCGTCGAGTGGACGAGTTGGGGATCGGAACCGCCCTCTGTGAACAGCCCAGAGCTGACCTGCGGTGAGGCAACCAGCTACTCCACTCTGCTGTACCACCACCGCACGAAAAGTGAAGCTGTCAGAACCACCGAATTCAGCCTGGATTAGCAAGTATACTGCTCTGCTCCGTTCAGAGCAGCACGGCTACGAGCGAACGCAGAGCTGAGAGAACGACGGCACCAGCTCTTTCCGCATTACGAAGCACCAAAACCCTGTTCGGTGCTTTGGAATTAGGCTGGAGTGGGGGAAGGAAACTACCTGCACCCGACGAGGGCGTGGCGCGGCCACACCGGGCAGCACCAGCGAACTCGAGGGTGGAGGAACGTCCCTCTGTCACCCCAGTTCCAGTCCCTCGAGCAGAGCCCTCCTCTCCATCTCCACTCCTATCCCACCTCCGAGAACCCCAACCAGACCCACAAGCCAGACTCACCCTCCTCGCCTCTCCCTCAACCCACCACTTCTCACTCTTCCCATCCTCCTGAAACCCCAACAAGCCCGCCTTGTTCGCCCGTGCGTCCTCGCGCTCTTTTCCCTTGCCGTTGCTCGCGGTCGTCGGTGGGAGGTGAAGGCCTGGACCGAGGTGGAGAGTTGTTGAAGAGGAGCTCGAGTAGGAGGGGAGGGGGTCGCCGGGGAGGAGGACTTGCATGGCGGAGCTGGCTGGGGTTGTCGTAGGGAAGGGAGGATCTGCTGGTTGCTGCTGTAGCTGTCGGCGCTGTGACTTGAGCGTGTGGTAAGAGGAAGAACTCCGTCGCCGTCGTCGTCTGCGAAAACGATCCCTCTCAACGCTCTTGGACTCCACTCCTCACGCCCAATCCAAGCGATGGACTTCTCAGCCCCCTCGACCTCGAAGAAGCCCAAGCCCGAGCGTGGCCCCGTCCTCCGACACGGCGCGACCCCACTCGAAGCCCAGCGTCACGCCCTCCAGAAGCTCCTCAAGGATCCCTCCAAGCCCGTTCACATCCCCGAGCCTCCGCCAGAGGGAGTCAAGTCGTTGAGGGACC
This sequence comes from Glaciozyma martinii, assembly GCA_025758715.1. Classification (NCBI taxonomy): domain Eukaryota; kingdom Fungi; phylum Basidiomycota; class Microbotryomycetes; order Kriegeriales; family Camptobasidiaceae; genus Glaciozyma; species Glaciozyma martinii. The sequence goes on along the minus strand of JANGFH010000451.1, from coordinate 14,645 downwards.
CGAGGGATATGATGAAGAACGTGCAGGGGAGTAGTGCGGGAGCTGGTGAGTTGGCGTTCGTTCTGGGAGGGGATGGCGCGGAGCTGACTTGCGTGTTGCAGGGTCGGGCGAGTTTCATGTGTACAAGCAGAGCAGGCGGAGGGAGTACGAACGGTTAAAGCTCATGGACGAGGAGGAGGAATACGTGAGTCCACAGGTTGGTTGGGAGCGGTGCTGTTGCTGCTGGGCTGGGACGGGGTGGTCTCGGAGGTCGAGGGCTTCTTCGCAGTCTGCTGTCCTGCTCTCAAGGCAGGAACGGTAAGCTGTGATCGGGGCTCCGTCTTTTTGACGAGATCACGTACGCTACCTCGCTAAAGGCTGAAACGAAGGAGACGCTGGACGAGCTCCAGTCGACGCGCGACGCCGTTGGAGCAGCAGCCCTCACCAGGTCATGGGAGCTCACGCGCAGGTCGATGGAACCTTCACCATCCTCAACGCAGCTGCACTTCCCCAACTCAGCTGGGATAGAGGCTGCATTGTACTTGACAAGGAAGAGTTGTCGTCGACCCCTGCGCGCTCCTCACTTGCGTTGCGGTGTCCAGCTGAAGGCAGAGATGCCTCACCTGCCCTGCCTTGCTGGGCCTCGAGATTATTACCAGACGGCGTATCAGACGACAGTCGCTTGACTTCAACCTGCGCGCGCTTGACCTCCCCGTCTCGCGGGACTGGACCAGCGCTTGCTGCGACGTCGAAGCCCCTGCCTCTGTCCTCTGGCACGGAATGTACCTTCGCAACTCGAATTCACCAGCCTGGCTCTCACCCGAAGAAACTCTCCCTGACCCCTCGTTGCCTCCACAGAACAAGAACAAGAACGACGCCGAACAACGCCAGCTCGAATACCTCACGACGGCCGAACAACGTACCGCCAAGAACCGACTCAAGCGTCAACGCAAGAAGGCCGGTCGATCAAAAGGGAAGCCAAGCGGTGGGTCGGACGACGAGGAGAAGGAGGAACCGATATTGGAGGGAGAGGGGAAGAAGAGGCGGCTGGGGGGTGGGGCGGTGATGAAGTTCAAGACGGCGGAGGAGAGGGAACTAGAGGGGGAACTGGGGGAGGAGGAGGTTAGGAGGGTTGAGGTGGAGGAGGAGGTGGCGAGGGCTGAGGAGGCGGGCATATTGATTCGCGATGATGATTAGAGGAGGAATGCGGTAATTGTTGGGAACTGGGGTATCATTCTTCAAGCGAGGTATGGTACGTGGAGAGTGTAAAAGGAGATGAAGAGGTGGAGGGGGTATAACAAGAGGGACTGCTTCTCTCGCTCACGCCGCCATCCCTCCCCGCGAACCAACCCCAAGCGCTCCTCGAACGCGCTCGCCAAACTCCCTGACCACCATCCGCTGAAGAGTGCACGAGAAGTCGGGCGAGGGAGGAGAGGAGATTGGGGCCCAGAGACGATGGATCGTGGCGAGATCCCTGGGGGAGAGTTAGTGAGCGCTCGAGGACTGGGCGAGGGGACTTACTCGGGACTGAGATTGAGAGACTTGAGGCGATTCAGGTCCCGCTGCTGCTGTGGCGTGAGAGGTTCGGACGAAGAGGCAAAAGGCGTTCGCGCAAGAGACGAGGAAGGATGTCGAGCGTCTTGATCTTGGAGGGATGGTGCTGGATTCGGAGGAAGAAGCGAGGCTGCGAGGAAAACAAGTCAGTGGCCTGCGAGCACGAAACGTGGAGCAAAGAACTCACGAGCTGTTGGTGGGAATCTCAAACCTCAGTTGTGGTTCCTGATCTCTTTACTCGAATAAGCGAAGTCGCAATTCCGTCCAAAGCACTGCTTGTCCCTTCCTTCGGAGGCCAGAAGTAGCAGAGTACCGTCCTCCACTCGGGTCCCTTGTTCGGCGGGCGAGCCAACTTTGAATGAGGGTTGTGGACGTCCTCGATCCCGTAGCCGAAAGGAAAGCGGTCGATCCAGCTGTCCTGCCCCATCCGTCCAGGAACTCTTGCGACGCAAACGGCGGAGGCGACCTCTGGCGTCGACCTCGCTCTTCCTGCGAATGCGTCCGTAACCCGTAGCAGTTGGTGTTCCTGGGACGAGGAGGAGGGCTTCGAGGTCGGTCCTGGGAGTAGTATTTGCCAGATACTGGGGGTGGGTACGAAGTTTGAGGGGCGATGTCGTCGTGGAGGGGAGGGAGAGCGAGGTCGATCGTGACGAGAGAAGGGGTAGAGAGGTCTACGGGGAAGAGGAGATTGAGATCGGCGTCAAGATCGAGGAGGGGAGGGAGAGCGCGTCGATATCGAGGAGGGGAGGGAGAGCGGTGCCGACGGCGAGGAGGAGACTGAAGTCGACGCCGGAAGTGTTTCTTTCGCTGGAGGAGAAGGGGATCTGCGACGACGATTCGGGCTGGCAGACTGCGGACCCTGCGACCGGACGTTGTCGTCCTTGCGAGAGTCGAGCTGGGGAACGAAGGGCCGACGTCGCTGATCTTGCTGCGCCGCACCACCTTCGTCCACCCACCGGGGAGCTTGTCCACCAACAACTGCCGACGCTGGAGAAGTCGTAGGCTGCGCGCTGGGCAACTCAGCATCCCTGCTTCGCTTCGAGCTCGCGTCGACGTCCATCTCCGCCGTTCCCAGATTCGCAACAAGCTCCGCCGCGTTCTCTCCGATTTCCGAAAAGCGTGGATTCCAAATTTCTCCCTCGACGCCTTCAGGTGAAGGTCTCTGTCGATTGGGAGTTGGGGAGAGGCGATTGGGAGAGGGTCGCGGAGGAGTTACGTCGACGTCGATTCGGGACGTGCTGGGCGAGGGTTCGGAGGTGCTTAGGTTTGTATCGATATCTTGAGAGCTGTCCAGAGCATTCGTAGGGTTGACAGGGCGCGTCGCTTGCGGCTGAGAGGTGGCGGAGTCGAGGTCCGTCAAGGGGGCCGCCTTCCCGGTCCCTTCGCCGGCGGCCGTGTCCGTAGGGTGCTCGGGGAAGACGTATACGGGTGCCTTTGCAACGGTGGAGCGCGCAGGAGGTGCGGTGGGAGCTGCGAGCGGTGCTGGGGATCAGCTGGGGATGGTGGGGGGACCTGCTCGAACAAACGCACCGCTGGAGCTATCCTGCTGCGCCTTCTCTCCTGCCATCTCCATAGGGACCTTCTGAGTGACCTCCGTACTCTGCCCAGCCGCCGGTCCTCGCCCGTCGTCCTGCGAGCTGCTCGAGACCGCTCCCTCCATCGAGTCCCCTCGAAGCGGGTGATGATCCGTTCCAAGTGGCGAGCGGTGAGGCAGAAGTCGGCTGTAAAGAGACAGTTTTCACGGGGCTTCTCTGAGCTCGAGCTGGGCGAGCAAGGATCGACGAGTTGGAGAGCGACTTTCAGAGGTTGAAGCTCTCCTGCTGTTCTCCCTTCTCCAAGTTCTCCTCGGCCGCGCGCGATTGACCTTGTTCTTCCGCGCGAGTTCAGCGAATTGTAGTTCAAGAGCTACAGTACAGGGTTAACCAGCTATTTCGCCATATTCAAGAGGCTGAGGATCTGAGGAACCACAAAACAAACTTTGCGTCTTCGAATCCACCGCGAACCGACGGATCCTCTCCCCTCGGCTCTTCCTCCCAACTTGGAACCTCCTCAGGATCCTGATACCCTCCAAGCTATCTTCCTCCAGTTTCCCAACCAGCTCCTCCTTCCCTCGACTCTCCTCAACCTCCTTGATCTCGCGCATCGCCACGTCCCCCACCTCGCGCATCGCCACCTGCTCCTCGGGCCGCTCCTCGACTCCGTTCGCCACCGCAGCAAACAACCGGTTCTTCTCCGTGTCCTCGTGACTTCTGAGAAAGGCTTGGTACTCCTCCTGGAACCGCTGGTCCGTTGGGAACGGCGTCGGGCGAGCGAGCGCGGCGGTGGCGACGTTGGGCGCGACCAAGCTGGCGAGGTGAGGCTCGTTGGGGGAGAGAATTTTCTGAGGAGCTGGGCGGGGAAGGAGATGGGAAGAGGATTCGAGGAGGGAGAGGTTGGAGGAGTTGAGCTTGAGGAGAGGGAGGGGGAGGGCTCGGTGGAGGGTGGCGGGTTCGTCGACGTCGGGACGGGTGCCTGAAGATTGAGACTGGGAGTGTCGAGGAGGGGATGGGCAGTGGAAGGGTTTCGCTGCAAAGGGGGCGTTAGTATTTGATTCAGAGAGCAGACGGGAGACGCTGAGCTGGCGGAAGACGCACCATTCTCGAACCCAAGGTCGCTCCAATCCAGCGTACCGGCGATGGTAGATGGAAACTTCTCCAACGCACCTGCTAAAGAGGAGAGAATCAGTTCCAGAAGATGGCGCAGATGAACTTCAGCGAAAGCTGAACGATAGGACGCACTGCGCTCGTGCGATCCCCACCCGCCTCCGCCGTCCTTCGTTCCTCGACGAAAAGCATCAGCTCTGAGATCCCAAAAGACCGCAGGAAGGAACTCACCTCCTTCCGAAACCTCTGGAGAACGACGCGACCTCCTCCTCGAGCTCTTCTCCTCCCTTCTCGCACGCTTCCTCCTGCTCCCTTCCTGCGCGTCATCGCGCTCCGTTTTGTCTTCCCTAACCCCCTTTTCCCTCCGTCGAGGAACCTCCTCCTCTTCGTGACGATGACGATGTCACCTCGAATCCTGCGCTTCGGCCTCGGCCGTTCCGACTCGCGATGTCTGCTTCTCAAATCCTTCAACCTGCTACGACGTCGATGATGACCCTTTGAAGAACGAGTAGGCAAGGGGGAAGTGGGTGGTCGCGCCGTACACTCGCGAGGACGCGCCTCGCAGGAGGAGGAGCTTGGCGATGAGAAGGAGGCGAGGGCTGGGACGAGAGACCGCCGTCTGGCGAGCTGAGATCCGAGTGGTCGAGTCTGCGAAAGGCGACGTGGATTAGCTAGGCTCCTCGAGCGCTCCAGCTCCAGCGAGGGTTCCGACTCACGATCTCGGTCAATATCCTCTCTCAGCACCGTACGAAGCCGCTCCAGCACAGCAAGCACGTCCTCCAAATCCACCGCGTTGACCAGGCTATTCCTCTCATTTTGCATGTCGGATCAGCGCTCGTCGAGGTGCCAGAGAGGGAGGGGCGTCCAGTGTTCGTCGAAGCTTCGCGGTCGGCCGGGCTCGACTCGCCCACGGTCCCGCTAGGTTTGGGCTTCTCCAAAGGCGGCGTAGACAAGGTCGTTTGGGGGGCTGCGTCGTGGTCGAAGGACAACGAGACGCGCTCTCGATTTTTCTGAGTAGTTGCTCCTTGCCTTCGTCCCTTCACCGTCGCCACTCGTCAAGCTTCCAAAGAAGCCACTCTCACTCTTTCAGTCGATCCAGGTGCCCCCACTCAGCCTAGTGAGGGAGAGGATGCACACAGACAGGGAGAGGAACCAGAAGCGTGTCAACGAACTCGTAGATGCTGTTGACCGAGAGGACGTCCTAGTCGTACTCTCCAAGCTGACCACCATCAAGGACGCCGACACCGACCAAGACAGTGCGTTGTTTTGCCCCGAGGATTCGCCGGAACTGAGCACAGCTGACGCCGTTGACGTTGCAGACTCTAGTCTACGCCTTTCTGCTCTGCAGACTGCCGTCTCTCGCCACAGCCCCAAGCTCTTCCTCATCGCCCAACTACTTCTCCTGCGCGGCGCCAACCCTGATTTTATTGGTCCGATGACCTCTGCGCGGGAACGAGCCAAGAACGTCAAGAATGTGCCGGCGTTGGATCTCATGAGGAAGTGGGATCGAGGGATCAAAGACGAAGGTGAGTCCGCCTTTCGAGCGGAAGATGGAGAGAGGGAGCTGATGGGGTGTGGTGTGTGGCTGCAGCGGCGACAGGAGAGAACCTGCTCAAGATGGATCCCAAGGAGGCCGAAGCCTGGATCTACGAGACGTTCGACAGGCCCAAGGAGGAACCTGTTCGATACGACGGCGCGCGATCTGCGCCTCCCTACTACGACTACCGCTCTTCTCCTGCCCTCTCCTTCCCTCCTCCCTTCGGCCCCACCCAACTCTTCTTCACCTACCTCCCCACCTACTGCGACGAATCGGTCCTGCGCGACCACCTCCTCCGCCTCTTCCTTCGCATCGGCATCTCGCACCAAAACTACTTCAAGATCATCGACCGACCTGACGGCAGGATAGCGTTCACCGACATGGACAACCCTGCTCAAGCCCGAGCCGTCATCGACTCGCTTGACGGCGTCGACCTGCTCGGATCCAAGATCAAGATCGAATTCAACCGCACCGCTCTCTCCACCGCCGCCCTCCCCCCTCCTTTCCCCCGCCCTCCACCCTCTCACTACTCGCCCCCTCCGCTCCGAATCCGCGTCGGAAACCTCCCCTCCTCCTTCGCAGAAGTGGACGTTCGTCGCCTCTTCTCCCGCGCGGTGGGGGACGTTCAGGCGGTGTCGTTCCGCGCTGCGGGAGCGGGGTGGGACAGCTTCGTCACGCTGTGGAGCCCCTCTGATGGGGAACGAGCGGTGGCTGCTCTGGATGGGCTGCTGGTGGAGGGATCGCCGCTGTGGGTCGAGTACGAGCGGAGGGAACCTGCGTATGACCCGGTGAGGTCGGGAAGGTGGGGTGAGAGGGATTTCCGAACGAGCGAGCGCAACTGCTCTCCCTACGACGCGCGGGGACGAGGAGAGTGGGACTACTACCCCCCTCCCGAGACGCGGTACTCCCTCTCCCCACCTCGTTGTCCTTTCGAGCGTTCGACGAGCTCCCGCTCTCGCGATGGACGCTCGCGCTCGCCTGATGGACGCCGCGAGCAGAGCTACGGACGCGCGAGTCCCGAGAGGAGGCGTTCGTGAGTCCTTTCTTTCCTCCCCAACACAAGCCATCACTGATCCTCCGCTCAAGCTCCGTCACCTCTTCCACCGCACGCTCTCCCCCCGCTCTTCGCACCCACCCTTACTCCTCGCCGGTCGACCTTGCGACTAGCGTCCCCGTCACCTTCAACTGCGCGCACTCGGCTGATGGTCGGTCGGCGAAGGAGGTTGTGAGGGAGGAAGCGCAGGAGGTTCGTGGAGGCTCGCAGCGTGGTGCGGGGAGGGAGTGGTAGAAGGGAGGAGGGGGTTTCTTGGAGATGGAGAGGGGAGGATTGTAGGAGGGCGAAGATTGGAGGAGGGCGGGAACGAGGAGGAGGAGAGTGTTGGGGTGGATGGAGATCCTTGGTTTATATGCTTTGCACTGTTTGCACTTGAATAGCTTTACGTACGCATGGCCTGCCAGCTCCTCCGGGCCGTTGAGAGCAAGGCGAACTGGAGCCCGCAGTGGCGTCGTATCCTCGGGTACGTCCTTGCGCGTCCTCGAAGCTAAAGCTGGAGATTACCTTGCTCTTCCCCTCCCATCATCGTAACGCACTCTCGATATTGGCATCTGCGACGGTTCCTGCGGGTAGAAAGGATCAGCGAACCGCCTCCCGACGTTCGCAAGCCCGACCCACCTGCGCTGCCCTCCTTCGCCCAACCTCAACCCAAGCTACGCCGCCAATTGTAGACCCAAGCGAAAACTCTCCGAAACTGCTCTCATCAGCTCTTCTGTCGCCGAAAAGCGGTAAAAGGACGCACAAGATCATCACGCTCCGGAGCTGCGAACATTCCTCAGTTTGGTTTACGCTTCCTTGTCAGCGAGGAACTAAAAAGAGAGAGGGCGGGGTGGTCCTTTGTTTTCGGATCAGCTCCTGCTTTCGACGCGTGATTGCGAAGGAGAGAGCAGAGACGAACGGAAGGGAAGCAGTTTCCAGAGCGAACAAGACCAAACTCGCAAACACGACACCCATCGTTCCAGCAGCAAAGCAAAACCCCGGATCCAAACAAATCTACCTCCCCTCCTTCGCCTTCTTCATGAATCCCTTGTTCTCCTCGTCGAACGCCTTCACCCTCCTCGAAAACCCCTCGTAATGCGCCCTGCTCTCCCCCGTCTGACTCCTCAAAAAGTCTCGGTACCTCTGCTCCTTCCCCGCGTCCATCGGGAACGCCACCGTAGGTCGAGCGAGCGCTTCGGCGGCGAGGTCAGAGGCGACCCAGCCGAATTTGACCTTGAGAGAGAGGGTGCGGTCGAAAGAGGGTGATGGCTCGGTGAGGAAGGGCTGCATGGTGAAGGAAGGGGAGGGGGGAGGAGCGGCGAGGAAGGTGCTTGGGGGTGGAAGGACGAAGTTGGGATGAGGGTGGATGCTTCCGGTAGGGGGATGATGCGTCGATCCTGGTGGTGGGAGGTGGAACTGCTGAGGATTGTGCCTGTGCTGCTGGTGGAAGTTTGCCGGTGGAGGATAGTGAGAGTCAGGCTGAGGCGTAGCGTAGGAGAGCGGAGGAGGGTGGCGAGATGTCGAAGAGTTTGGGGGACGAGGGACTGCAAGGAATCGGTGAGCTCGCGATGCCAGGAGGAGGAGGAAAAAGAGACCAGACCCACAGGCTGCGAGGGAACGAAGTTCCGTTCGGCGCGACGAGAAGGCTGGGGGAGGTGCGAAGTCGAGGAATGTCGTCGAGGGCTGGCACTGCGCGACCGACCTCGCTGCCGAGGTTCCACGCTGGACGACGAAGAGGCGGGCTGATGCCTGGTCCGGTTCCAGGGAAGCTCGTCGTCGGCGTACCGCAGGGAAATCTGCTTCCCATTTAGGACTTGTCCATCGACCGCGCTGACGGCTCGCTGAGCGTCCTCCGTCGACCGGACCGTGACGAACGCGTACGATCCAAATCCCGTTCCCGACGGCTTGGAGAGAAGAGAAACGACGTGAATTGGCGGAAATCTTTGCGCGAAGAGGGTCCGTAGGTCGTCGTCCGTCGTTCCCGGAGCGAGGTTCCGCACAAAAAGGTCAACCGCCCCCTCCCTGCCTCGTGTGACCTGTTCTCGATTGCCAGCGTCCTTGCTGATCATGTCGTGCGTCACGAGCGAGATGCGAAGGTACCTCGCGCCGAGACTCTTGATGCCACCGAAGACCGCCTCGATCCGCCCTGCCTCTTCGGGAGAGTTGAACCAGCAGAAACCGTAATGCCCGCCATTCTTCCCCTTTCGAAGGGAGAAATTCCCGATGGAGGAGCAAGGAACCGTCGCGAAGAGGTCGATGACCTGCTCTTCGCCGACGGTTTCGGGCAGGCCGCCAATGTAGCGTCGAGTCGGGATCGGAGGGTCAAACGAGGATGAAGGGGGTGGAAGTGGTGAAGACGGGGGTCGAGGTGGAGTAGAAGGACGGGCGTAGTGGAGTTTCTGGGTCGAAGGCGTCTCCGCTGGCGCTGAGGGGTTGCGAGTAGGCGAGGTGGGTGCGTCGAACGGAGGGGGCGAGCAGCTCATCTCCAACTCCTCGACCGCCTCCACATCCCGCACCCCGCCCTCGTCCACCTCGAATGCGTCCTCGCAGCTTCCACTCCCCCGCTGTCCCCCCTCCAGATTCTCCCGAATCCAAACCTCCGCCTCTTCCAGCTTCATCTCCAACAGCTCCCTGGCCGTACTCGCTGCGATCCCAATCAGCTCTCCCCGCCTTCCGCAGCCGAAAAGACGCACCTTGCTCCTTCCCCCCCGTATCCCACCTCTCCATCACTCGCACGCTCTCCCCATTCCCCGCCGTTTTCGCACGAGCGATCGCACTGCTCGTACCTCCCGCTGTCGGCCAGGCACCGTTGAGGAGAAGGAGCTGGAATGAAAGGTGGGCGAGAGACGAGGATGCAGTTGCGGCGGTTTGGAGCGCGGAGAGGCCCGTCTTGGAGTCTGGCACAGAGGGGCGTGAGTAAGGGAAGGTCATGAGAAGGGAAAGAGCGTACGAGGGTGGTCGACGAGGTCCCGGTGCAGGAGGGAGAGCTGGTAAACAACAAAGAGCGTGTCGTCGGCTGCGACGGCGTCCACGAGGGCGTCGACGAGAGCAGCTGTCTCGGTACTCAAATTGGGCGCCAGCGTGCCTGAGGGATCGGAGAGGGCGCCTTGAACGAGGGGGTTGAGGTAGGAGGGAGAAACCTAGAGAACAAAGGGACAACACGACCGCTGCCAGTGCCCAGGAGTCGGCGAGCTGAGTCCGGCTTATGCCTTTCAACGGGAGAGCTCAAAGAAAGCTGCTGGAGTAACAAGGCCAACGAGGACGGAGCCTTTGCAGAGATACTGTATTCCCCAGAACCCATCTAACCCAGCTTCTGCACATCGACGGCGTTGCCTGTAGGCTGGAGAGGCTTGTTGGCGCTATCCACGAACCCACCATCAGCGCGGTCCGGCTCCAGAAGCAGCGAAAGGGACGTACGGGAAGAGAAGAACCTCCTTGATGTTGCACTGGTCGGTCAAGAACATGACGAGGCTGGGGAGGAGATGCGAGCGTCAGTGAGGAGATGGTGCACGACAAGGACGTAGAGCGTACCGGTCGATACCGAGTCCCCATCCTCCAGTCGGGGGAAGACCGTGCTCGAGCCTGCGAACGAATCCTCGTCAGTCTCCTCCCAGCAACCTCGACGCAAGGAACCACGCACGCATCAATCTGCAAGAACCACACCCATCAGTCCCAGCTCGACAAGCTCCAGAAGCCAAAAGAAGAACTCACGAAAGTCTCATCGTAACCCTGCGCCTCGTCATCTCCAGCGTCCTTCTGCCTCGTCTGCTCCTCAAAGTTCTCCCTCTGAACGAACGGATCGTTCAACTCGGTGTAGGCGTTGCAGACCTCGCGGGTCGCAATGAAGCCCTCGAACCGCTCGCAGAGTCCAGGACGACTGCGGTGGCCCTTGGCGAGGGGACTCATGATTTGAGGGTGGCCGACGATGAAGGAAGGGTTTATGCACTGGTTCTCGATGAACTCGCCGACGAGCTTGTCGAGGAGACGAGCGTTGGTGCGAGGCTCGCCGCAGTCGACGTTGTGCTGGTTTCGTACCCAAACCATCAGCTCTCCTCTCTCCCACCGCGAGGAGCGAAAACTCACCTTCGTGCAGACCTCCCTCAAGAACTTGTTCGTCTCCTCGCTTCCGAGCTCCTCCCCAGCAGGGAACTTGGTCCCCGTCTGCTTCTCGAGCTCCTCGATCATGTCGAACCGCTTCCACGGCGTCGTAAAGTCGAGTTCGAGGACCTTGCCCTCGGGTCCATCAGGGTGGTACTCGATCTTGAGGCCGCCAGTAAGGCGCTGAACGAGGCCCGAGATCATCTCCTCGGTCATCTCCATGAGGTCGTACATGTCGGCGTAGGCCATGTAGAACTCGCAGATGCTGAACTCGGGATTGTGCGTGAGGTCGATCGACTCGTTGCGGAAGACGCGACCCATCTCGTACACGCGGTCGAGGCCGCCGACGACGAGCTCCTTGAGGTACAGCTCGGGAGCGACGCGGAGGAAGAGGTCGAGGTTGAGCGAGTTGTGGTGCGTGATGAAGGGCTTGGCCGTCGCTCCTCCGGCGATCATGTTCATCATGGGGGTCTCGACCTGGTGCGTGCTCCCATCAGCAAGGAATCGGAAGGAGAACGAGAACAGGGAACGCACCTCGAGGAATCCGAGGTTGTCGAGGTAGCTGCGAACGTAGTGGATGATCCTGGCGCGCTTGACAAAGACTTCGCGCCTGTCGGCGTTCATGATGAGGTCGAGGTACCGCTTGCGGTGACGCTGCTCCTGGTCCTTGAAGCCAAAGTGCTCCTTGGGGAGCTGGTGGAGGTTGGGCGAGAGGAGGACGACCGTGCGGGGGGAGATGGAGAGCTCTCCCTTCTTCGTGCGAAGGGCGGTACCGGTGACTCCAATGATGTCGCCACGGCGGAAGATGTTGTGGATCGCCTCAAACTCCTCAGGGGTCTCGGAGTGGCTGCAAACAACCACATCAGCTCCCCATCCTCCCTCTCCCTCACTCGCAAAGACTCACTCAGCTTGAGCCATAATCTGGCACCGCTGTCCTCCACTCAAGAGATCGTAGAACCGGAGCTTGGCGCCTGCCTGACGGATGTTGTGGATCCTGCCGGCGACGCTAACGACGTCCTCGTTCTTGTCTCCAGGCTCCTTGACGAGGTCGGCGTACTTCTCGACGAATTGAGGGAGGCCGATGCTGACGTGGAACTTGTGGGGGTAGGGGGAGGGGGTCGAGAGGGTGCGGTCGGCGGTGGGGATGGCGCGGAGCTTCTGGATCGTGCGGGAGCGGATCTCGTAGTATTGCTGTTGACATCGAAGTGAGCAAGAAGCTGATGAGGGTGTAAGCTGGACGCACGTTGGGAGTGAGCTCCTCCTCGGCCTCTCCAGCGTCCTGCTTGACGACCTTGACGGCGGCAACGGGCTTCGCGGCGTCCTGGAGAGACGAGGTCGTATCAGCAAGCGAGATGAGAGCGGCGGACCAGAAGCACGCACCTTGACGGCCTTGGCAGCGAGCTTCTCGCGGAGCTTGGTGCGCTTCTTGAGCTCACTGCAGCAGGAGAGAGATCAGCTCGAGTCGGAGAAAAGGTGCTGGTTCGTTGACAGCTCGACTCCCGTACTCGGAGGGCTGTCCCAGACGCCACCCAGCTCAGATAAAAAGCTCAGCCACCTGCAGCACGTCCCAGCTCCGCCGCCAGTCCGGCAGATCTCCAGGTCCCTCCCGCCGAACGCTCCAACCCCGCGTCCCCCAGCTGCTCCCTCCCTGCCCCAACTCCCAAAACCCATTCTCACCTCTTGCTGATCATCTCCCCGGTAACAGGGTCAGCCTGCAAGTTGGGCGCATCCACGGCGGCGGCGACGGGGGCGCTAGAGGTCATTTTTCGATGGAGGTGCTGAAGGGCGATTGGGCGCGGCGGTGAGAGACGATGAGTGGTGATTGATCGGGTGTAGATTCGGAAGGGGCGTAGGAGCATGCACTGGAGGGAGAGAGTGGGTGAGTGACTGCACGGCGGCGGGCGTTCGGCGATGGGAGGTCTTGCCTGGGGAGGAGCTGCAAGGCGAAGGAGTGAGTCAACGGTTCTTGTTCGAGTGCAGTGCGATAGCTGAGCTGAGGGCTGTCCCTGCTCCCAGAGGAGACTGTACGTACTGCTGTGTTCCTATCGGGTCTGGAGAGGAGGGAGGAGGGGAAGCAGCAGGGAGCTCTTCGATTCGACCTCTCGAAAATGCCGCAGCTCTCTTTCCGTGCGGCTTTCGAGCGAGATGGCACTCAAGCGCTGGCAGAGTCTCGTGCAACAGGTTCTCCAAGCTTTGGTTACTGCCAAACGAATTCTTCGAGGAGCGAGCTGTCCAAATCCCATCAAAACTGCTCTCGATTGCTTGCGAACGTCCAGCATCCATCAAACATCTCCTCCCTACCACCCCAGCAGCACAACTGCCACCACCACTAGACCAGTCATTCCAGCCGCAACCCTCGTGCCCGCTGCTGACCCGCCGGTCTGAGCGAGAAGCGTCGGAGCGAGGGGCGACGCCGTCTGGGTGACGACGACGACGGAGGTGGAGAGAGGCGAAGTGGTGGTAGTGGTGGTGGGGTAGACGTAGTTGGGGCGGTAGTGAATCATGTCGTAAGAGGAGGACGAGGAGGTAGAATTTCGCTCATCGTGGCGGAAACAGGCTCCCCGAGGACGACGGTGACCTCCTCCTCCGCCTCCGCCTCCATCTCCTCCTCCTGAGCATCTTCAACGACCTCCTCGCTGATCGGTTCGACGGTGTCGGGAACCTCGCAGGAGGTGCAGACGGGCGTTATGAAATCCAGCGCCTCGACGCAGCCGCTACCCCATCCTGAACCGCACAACAACGTCAGCAATCTTGCGAACCGACAACACTGAAAGGGGCCAACTCACCCTCTCGAAAGTCCCGCATCGTGGCCTCTGCTGAAGCAGCGTCGTTCGAGCGGGCTGCTTCAATGCAGCAGTTGGCGCAATCCTGGAGCTCGTTCCGCATCGTGTCGTCGCATTGGCACGTCGTGACTCCAAAGTCCGTGACCATCTCGAGGACACACTGAAGAAAGAGCGTAGCATCAGTGGGAGGAAGCTGCGTAGGAGGCGGAAGCGTACCTTGCCAGTGTAGAGCACGAAAGGGGCACATTCCATGACGCAGTCGCCCCACTCTCCAGCTCTCGCTAGCAGGGTGTCGAGATCCCGCTTGAAGATGTTCCCAAGCTCTTGCTTCGCGCCGGTGTGAGCGAACGTGGATTGGAGAAGGACTGCGAGAAGTTTTGTCAGCCAACGAGGCCCGTGAGAGCAAGTCGAATCGACGTACGGGCGAAGAATGCGCCAGAGGTGACGAGGGAGCGCATCTTGAGGATCAAGCGAGTGTGTAGGAGATTCCTTGAAGGGTGGTGGAAGGGTGGTGGAAGAGGGAGAGAGCAACAGAGACGAAGGAGCAAGGAGAAGCACGGACTCCGTGGCTTTCTCCTGAGTAGTGCGTACGCGGACACAGCATTCACCCACGAAAGGAAGCAGGGCGACCTCCTCAGCAGGGGAAGAGGAGCACAGGGAGAGGCGTTGAATTCGTCCTCACCTTCGCAAGATCGACAGATAATGGCTGTAGGGACACATCAGCTTACGCTCTCGAGTTGCGAAAGGACTCACCCAGTCCATCAGCAGCAGCAGAGCGAAACGAGAAGGCCTCAAGCAGACTACGCCCCAGAACCCCAACCTTCGCGACAACACCCCCGCTGATTTACACCTCGACCTGCGCCGACGCCAGCGTCGCCGAGGCGTGCACCACCTCTCGAACCTCCTCCCCAACATCCATCGGCACCTCCTCCGCCCCCGCACTTTGCGCCACCCCATTCACCTCGACCTTCGCTTCCTCTCCCTCCTCCCCCACCCCCTCGACCTTCTCCTCCCCCCCC
>JANGFH010000450.1:0-20428 GCA_025758715.1 Glaciozyma martinii | reverse complement strand
TAACGTCCTCCTCCACTCCACCCAGCTCGAAATGACGTCCTCCTCTCCCCCCATCTACACCATAACTCTCCGCGGCAAATCCTTCACGCTCAGCCACTCCCAAATCTCCTTCGACTCTCCCAACTTCTTCACAGCGGCCTTCCTCGGAGACTTCGCGGAAGCGTCCTCTCGAACCCTCCCCTCCGACCGTCGTCCCGAGCTCTTCAGGATCATCTTCAAATACCTCGCGGGCTACGACATCTTTCCCATCGAACTCGAGAGACTTTCGGAGTTGAAGGCGGCGAAGGCGATTCGCAAGGAGGCCGAGTACTTCCAGCTGGAGCGACTGCTCAAAGAGGTCGACGATTGGATCGAGGGAACTCGCCTGCACTTCCCTCGTGGCCGTCGCAGACCGGAAGCGTCTACCTCTCTTTCAAGACGCCTCTCGACTTCGCTTCTCTCCGCAAGTCCGGCTCGATCGAAGGACGCACTGCCGACCAAATCCTCACTCAGAAGAGGCGGCCATACCAGCTTTTCCGCTTCAATGATCTCCAACTCAGGTGAGTTGGACTGCGTCGGGGGACTTGAGGCGGTCCTAATCAGGAACCTGACAGGATCGACTGCACCGAGCGCGAAACTTCTTTTTCAGTCGCTTTCTCGAACGAGCTCTTTCCCTCCCAACATCTTTTTCTCTACGGGGTTTATTGCGACCGAGTCCAAGGCGAAAATCGCGACGGTTGAGCTGGAGGGCACCAAGCATGATTTGGGCGAGTTCATTCACTGGATGAGGTGCAGTGAGCCATCATCCGCCAGGAGAAGTACGCAAGCTTCGAAAGAATCTTGGGGAGCTTGATCAAGCGCACCTCGCCGTCGCCTGGTGCTCCTGGAGTTGTTAAATTCGTCAAGGAGCTGCGTGTGCCGAGCGCGATTGGCTTCTGGGAGGAGGGACGCCTGCAGCTCTGCCGCATGGAGATCGATCCTAAGTTACTGGACTGGACGGTCTAGGACGATTCGGACGACTGGTGCGTCGCTCTTCCTCGTTGCGAAGCCGTGAGCTGACTCTCCTCCCTTTTCTGCAGAACTCCACAACGCGCGTTCGGTGGCGAGGATGGAAGCTTGTAGTGATGGAGCGCTTGGGGATTCGAGGTGGCTTGAGAATTCGAAGCAGCTTGATTCGGGGGAACCGAGAGCTGAGAGCAAGAGCGAGAGAGCTTCGCAACACCAGCGAATCCTTCCCCGCAGAAGTCGCAGAAGCATCTGCCGCTGCTTTTTTCTTCCAGCGAGCGAAAGCCTGAGAGAGACTGCGAAAACCGAAGCCGAGTCAAGCAGGTTCTCCCAGCGACAGCTTGAACTTTCGCTGCGGCGATCCATTAACACTGATATGAGCCCGGCGCCGATGTTGCTACAAAGAAAGAATGGGAGCCCCGAAACAATGACGAGTTACGGAACGCCAAGAGCGGGGAGACCTGCCAGCGAGAAGAGAGATCAGCTTCAAAGCAGGCCTGCGAAGCGAGGCCTGACAGCTACTGACCACTGCACGTCCAAGTCGAGTCCCTCGCGCTCCGCGTCTTAACAACTTGGTACGGCTCCAACCCGAGGCACTGAGCCGCGTTTACTTGCGACGAGCGCCGAAGAACGAAAGCTCACTTGTATCCCGCCGCGATTAGTTTGGGGACGACGACTGGCATGACCTGGTTCGCTGTGCCGGCGTACGTTTCTGGAAGGAGCTGTATCAGCTCAGGAAGGCGAGAGAAACAAGTGAAATCGACGCACCGTGGTTGAGCGCCATGATTGGCGAGGGGTAGCGAGAGTAGAGCTGACTGTACGCAGCGACCGATTGAGCAGGCGAGCTCCCCATCGAGTCGCCCGAATCAAAGTTCCAGGTAGCGGTGTAGTACCCGCGAGCCTTAAGAACCGTAAGAGCTGCGGCGTTAATTGATCCGTAAGGCTGCGAAAGGGGAGTTAGCGAGGCTTTCCAGACGGACTGGAGTGACGCACAGGGCGGAAGAAGCGAGGCTTGACGCCGATAATCTTCATGAGGGCCGTCTCAACCTGCGAGAAGTGTTCAGCGATGGCGAAAGGCAGAAAGGAACCAGGTCTTGCCAGAATGAGCTGCCGGTTGAGCTCCGTAGCGGTGAGCTTCGTGACGTCCAGATGTCCCCATCTGCGCTGCTCGTTAGCTCGAAAGCGTTCAGATTGAAGAGGGGGGCGAACGTGTGCGATCCGATGAGGTGCCCTGCCTTGTGCGCCGCGATGATGTCGTCTGCGCGATCGTAGATGCCTAGCGAGGGGTCGTTGAGCACACGCTGGGGAGCGTCTCGTTTGGTTGAACTCACATGCCCAGTTGGCGCCGTTCAGGAAGAGAGATCCCTTGACCTTGTTGTTGTTGAGGGTGGTAGCGATGGATCGTCCGTATTGGTACTGAGGGAAGGAGGATGGCAGAAGGTCAGCTGCGTCGCCTCCTTCCTCCTTGCGAAACTCACAGGACCGTCGTCAAAAGTCAGCGCAAAGGTCCCGCTCGACTTGCCGACCGTGCGCACCGTCGTGCTGCCGTAAATCGGTGCTTGCCTGGGCTCGAGAACAGGGTTCTCGATGGCGAGTGCGGTGGCGAGAGTTGCCAGGAGTGCGGGGGCTAAAAGATAGCCGAGGAGCATGTCGGAAGGGAAACGAGGTAGGCGGAGGGGGAGACGGCGCCGGCAGTCGAGGGAGGAGGACGACGCGAATGGTCGAAGAAGGGCGTTCCCAGGAGCGGAGGAAAGGAGAGAGGGGGGGAGAGGAGGGGATTGGAAGGAGGGGACCTCGAAGAGGAGGTTGAGAAGGCCGGGGAGAGCAGTGGCAGAGCACCCCGAGGCTATGAGCGGAGTTGGCGTAAACCCAGACCCGCTCTAGCCAGCGAGCTGGCCTGGGTTTGTCGAAGCCAAGCATAGGAAGGCACACAAGCATGCGTGACCTTGATTGCTTTTCGCAGAAGACCTGCACGCGACGTCGTTTACGCTAAGAAGGAGGAGCGAGCGCGTCGAAATTCCCACCTCTGGTGGCCCACTCCAAAGCCTCCCCCTACGTATATCGAGAGTCATAGAAAGCATTTATCAGAACGGGGAGGTCCCGGGGCAAGCCAGTCGAACGGAGAGCTAGTTGAGAGATTCAAGAGGCGCGCTGCGACAGCCGGCGGGCGTCGAAGTCGTTCGTCCTCTGAGCGGGTAGCCAAGGAATCGCTTCCAGCAGCACGGAACGCAGAGTGGGAGCAGCTGAGCCGTCGAGGGATCCTGCAGGACCTTGTCGTGAGCTTCCTCCCTCGAGCAGGGCCAACACGTCCACGTACCTGGGCTCCCTCTCCCGAGACAGCGCCTCCCCTTCCCACCCAAGCCGAGAATCACGCCCGGCACCCGGCACCCCGTCAGTCCCCGCGCAGACCTCCCCTCGTTCCCTCATCTCGCGTGCGCCCCTTCTCAGAACTCAGAAGGGGATCGCGGTGCCTTCCGAAGGCAAGGACGCGGGAGACTCAGCGCGCGTACTCGAGGCCAGAGGCGACGGTACTCGAGGAGGAGGGAGGCGGGGAAGGAGGGAAGGAGGGAAGGAGGGAAGGAGGGAAGGAGGGAAGGGAGGGGCCGTCAATAGAAAAAAAACGGCGGCTGTTGGGGCGGCGGTGAGCTGGAGCACTTCCTTGGATGGCCCTTGAGGTGGCGCAGGAGTTGCATCGTAGCGGCAGTGGCGGTCTAGAGTTGAGGGAGGAGAAGGAGCTCGTCGTCGTTCGCGCTCCTCTTCCTCCTTCCCTCACCTCGAATCTGGTCAACTCTGCTCGCTGGACTGACTTCTCGTTCTATCGATAGCTGTGAGTGCTCGACAAGTGCCCTCGAACCGTGCCCAGGAGCTCACCCAGCCCGCAGCGCAGACACGCCTTCCTCCTCCCCAACTCCTCCCCCCGAGTCCCGCGCGATGCCCACTCCCTACGTACCTCCCGAAATCGTCTCCGACATCCTCGCACTCGCAAAAGCTCAGCTCGTCGAACAGGAACGCCGATCGGACGTGGGGACGACGCACTGGAGCTCCGTCGTGAACTTCCTCCGCTCTGCGTCCCTCGACGACGCACTGGAGCTCCGTCGTGAACTTCCTCCGCTCTGCGTCCCTCGTCTGCAAGACCTGGTCGCCAATCGCAAGGAGGCTTCTACTCGAGAACGCTCTCGTGCACGAGAGGAACTTCGAGCACTACATCGAGGCGCTGGACGCGGCGGAGCTTCGAGCGAGGATCAGGAGGATAACGGTTGGAGATGCGTTGGGGCAAGCCTCGAGAGGTCTGCAGAGGGATTTGGGACGGATTTTAGCGGCGCTACCTGCGCTGACGAGTATCGAGCTCTTCGAATGCGCGACGTTCCCGGCTAGCTGGCCTACAAACGAGCAAGGTGTGTCGAGACCGTGGGCCTCTCCGCAATGCTCCACTGACACACCTGCAGGTCCCATCGCCGAACTCGTATCCACCAAGAGCAACATTAGCCACTCCGGTACTATCGCCTCCGGCCCCTCCACTGTGCGCCTCCGACGAGAAACCGCTCGACCGTTCATGGTGCACTTGGACGTCTACGGAGAATTCCTCACGAGGCTTGCAGGCCTCGACGAGGAGAGTGCTCTTGAGCACGTGCTCATCAGCATGTTCCACCATTACGCACCTCATCTACAATCCTTTCACTTGGGTTACACGACTCGCCGCCTCTCCTACCCACTCGAATGGTCATGCCCCTTCCCGCACCTCAACCTCCAACGCACACACGTCGAGCTTCTTCCACGATTCGACATTGGAGTGGCGCTACCATCTCTCAAAATCCTCGAGCTCGATCCCTTCGTCGTCTGGGACCCGAGCGACGAGGTCGAGGCGAAGCCGAGGAGCGAACTCGTGGTCAAGGTGGTGTCGGAGCTTCCCTCGCTGGAGATGCTGGTCGTTGGGGAGGAGCTATGGTCGGAGGAGTTGAGCGCGCTGTGCGAAGAGCGAGGGATACGATTGGTGGATTGGAGGGGGTGAGCGAGGGGGGAGGTCGAGGAATGGAGATGGAGTGCGACAAGGAATGGTGCTTCTCTGCTTCCTAAACGCCGGCTACACTGCTCTGGTTTCACCCTTTCTCTCGCCATCAAACCGCTCTGCATTCCAGCTCGCATCCCCTTAAAGGCTGTCGTTCAACAAAATCGGCAGCAGCTTCTGGAACTCCTAACAGTTTCATCATCTCCGCTCCTCCCTCGTCCCTCCCCACCTCCTTCGTGGCTCGCTCAATCCTCTTCGCCAATTCCTTAATCTGCGCGCGCTCGACCGGCTCTCCTCCAGGGCGAGCTGCGCTGTCGAGCATCGTGAAGAAGACGAGCCCGGCGTGAAGGTACTGGCTCCGAGTCGACTTGGGAGCGTCGAGCAGCCCGTTTGGACCTCCCAGGTGCACGAGAGTCGTCATGAAGGGGCGGTAGGAGGGGCCGACGTTGAAGGAGGTGTCGAGGGGATCGGAGAGGGGGTCGCTGCCCTGGATCGTATGGTGGTTGAAGAGACGCATGGCGTGGATGCCGTTTTGGCGTCGAAGGTCGTCCAGCGAATACCTGCTCAGGGTTCCCGTCTGGTAGATGTTCCAAAGCGTGTCGAGCGCCGAGGTTGGAGTGACCGCTGAGTCGCGAATTCCGTTAGCTCCTCTCTCCCAGCATCTCCCAGCACAAGCTCACCTTTTCCATACACACGCGCCTTTGCCACCTCCGCCTCTTCCATCGTCCAGGTGTCTTCCCCTTCCCAGACGGCGTCCCCGCTCCTCCCGATCGCAACCTCGCAAGAGTATTGACGAGAAACGACCTGGTGGACTGGACCTATTTGAAAGCCAGGATCGTAAGCACTCGACGCGCGTGGTGCCAGGCGATTTCGACTCACGGCGAACCGTTCTGGCGTAAAGATCGTGCTCGGCTCTGCAAAGGTCCGGCTGGACGAAGACAGGCTGCTCCTTCTTGCCGCAGAACCACTTGTGCGTAGGCCAGAGCTGCGGGAAAGTCAAGAATACGCTGTGCACGCTGAGATAGGGACGAGGACGCGTTGTGGAAGTCGGTCTAAAGGAGGGGGAGGAGAGCGAGGTGAAGAGAACGAACCGACTTCTGATGCTTCGCGCCGCAGTAGTACGTATTGACGCCTGCAGCGTGGCATTTCCCGCAACAAACACTCCCCTTCTTGTCGCACCCAGAGCAGAGTGGATCCATCGCGCGTCGAGGCTGTTGGGAGGAGTGAAAGAGTGATTCGAGCGAAGTTCCTCTTTCCTCTCTCGCCCTCGCTGAGGTCTGCTCGTCTTCTCCTCGACCCAACTTCTACGGCAGTCGAAGAGCTCAGCTCACGATCGTCAGTCGAAGCTCAGCGTCTCCACTCTTGAAAAGGAGCTTCGCGTCGACTTCTCCGAGGGTGAGTGCGGACTTGGGTTTCGAGCGGGTTCGGCTGGGTCAGACGAGTCCTCGGGCGCTTTTAGGTGCTCAAAGGGCTGTTCAGAAGGTGTGGAGTGCTGGGGTGCTTTGGTGAGGCGGGTGGATCAGTTGGGATAGCTGACAGGCTCCTCGGCGAGCGCGGGTCGGCGTGGAGAGCCAGCGCAGCTCGTATCCAAGGAGGGAGCAAGGCTGGCAGAGCTTCCTTTGCGTCCCAAGTACTCGCCGGTTCGCTTCGTTGGCAGGGGGAGCTCCGGTCCCCGGAGCAGAGCTTGAGCACCTGGCGCTGACAACTCCGCTCCATCCTCGCAGATGCAAGGGATCGAGATGGACTCAAAGAAATGCGCTGTCTGCTCCGGGAAAGCTCTCCATCGCTGCGGGAAATGCAGGCGCGCTGCGTACTGCTCTCCTGCCCATCAAGCTCTTGTGCGTTTTCCTCTCTGCGATGCGATGTATACTGGCGCTGATTAACTCGCTGTGCAGGTTTGGCCGCTGCACAAATTGATTTGCGGGAAAGACTCGGACTTCTTCCCGCAGCTGGAATGGACGCGTCGTGAGAACGACACGTTTGAACGGACAGCTCCGCGTGCGTCGTGTTCTTCTTCCCAGGTTCGAAAAGCAGCTGACGAGGATCACATGTACAGTCTCTCGGCACGAACGAGAGCTCTGGGGCGAGTCTGTCTGACCTGACGAAAGCGTGACCATGCAGCAAGTTCTTGTTCGGTCGTCGAGGGATGTTGCCGAAGGACTTCAGGTACGCATCCTTTCTCCTTCGAGGGCAGTTCCCTACTCACGCTTATATGTCAACTTAGCTGCTCTGGAACCACCGCTCCCAGTCGTTGGCCGGATTGGAGCCCAGCCGTCGCAGCTCCGCCGTCGCCTCCCTGCGAAGCCAGCTCGTCAATTTCGGCTGGCCGTCCAGCGGCCTAGACCCGCTCAACGTATTCATCCACGTCGCTCTATTGGAAGAAAAGCTTAGGACCTTCGAACCCGACATTCCTGCAGCCACCCTCCTCCCCCTCCTCCGCCAGGCTTTCGACTACTACACCCTCGAATTCGTCGCGAAACAACCTCCCCCACTTCCCACGGGATTCAACTCCTCTCTGATCGAAGCGGCGTACGCGAAGCTGAGTCGCATCGCGACGACTTTGGCGGAGGAGAGGGGGGGAACGTTTGGGGACGCTGTCTGTACCGCGATTGTGCTGGTGGGGGTTGGTCACCAGTCCACAATGAGGCGGACGCTGGGAATGAGTGCGGTGGAGATTGCTCGCATCTACGTTCAGGAGAATGCCAGGGTCCAGGCGAACATTCAGGCCTCAGGGAGGCACGTTTACAATTTCGACGAACGAACACCGCTTCTTTTTCTCTTTGCGGCACCCAAAAGTATCTCGCGAGAGTAGCACTTTCGCCTCAGTCAGAATCGAAAGCGGAATCCTCGTTCCAGGAAGGAGCTGAGGAGACGAGATCGCTGGAGTGGAGGCTTCGCTCGGCAGCGAGTTTTCGGTTTTCGCCACGCTCCGCTCTCCTAGCCCATTCCTTCGCACGCGTTCTCTAATCTCGACTTACATGCTACACCACGTTCTTATGACCTTCTGGCGAAAGACCCACAGCGGACGCGCAAGAGCGCCACCTTCGACCTCCGCCACGCTCTCCGAGACGCCCTAGAAGGCAGGTGATTGTAAATTGTACCCCGCTGCTTGATTCAAGCACCTAAAAACTACAGCGTCCCCACCTGACCATTCACCTCCTCGGCTCGCGCACTCCATCGAGCTCCCAGCCCTTGCCGCGGTACTTTGCAGGCCAGATCCCACTCCGTCCTGGCTGCATGATGCCGTTGGGATCGAGGGCATCCTTGATCGTGTTGTTGAGCTTCATGAGCGCTCCGTCGTTCCAGTCTACCGATCCCGAATCGTTAGTGAACGAGCGAGGGAAGACGACGCAGGAACGGACGCACTGTACGTTCCTGCGACCTGGTCGGCCAAGGCGATGTGGGTACCTGGGACCGAAAAGGGTTAGTGGGGAGGAGGAATCGGAGCTTTGATTGCGCGCACGGTATTCTGCGAAAGAAGCCAGTCAACGAGAGGCAAAGGAGGAGCGAGAGCGAGAAAGCGCACCTCCATAGCCCATCGCAGCTGCGTCGGAAATGAGAACACGAATCAACTTTTCGGCACGAACGCGTTCCTCGGGCTTGCTCCTGTCGAAAAGAATCGTAACCTGCGTCGAGAGGGGATCAGCGAAGCACCACAAACTCGCTTGACACACACGCACGATATGGTGCATCTCCCTCGCCCTTCCACCCAAAAGCCATCAGATGCAAAATCACAACGGTCTTGGAAAGGACTCACGCGATGTAGAAAGTTCCGAGGTAGTCGAAACCGTACTCGACGCAGCGATCCTTGCACATCTTGACCTGCTTGACGGCGTCGATGCCCGAAACTGGCGAGATGGGCGAGAAGAACAGGTGGCCAGCGTTCGGAACCCTGCTCAAAATCAGCTGCGTTCGTCGCTTTCGACGAAAAAAAGCAGGGCGTACCACTTGAGCCAATCCAGCTCACGGAACGTCGGTACTCCTGCGAAGACTGCTGCTCGATCGTGGAGGTCTGCGAGAGCGATGCCTCAGCCTCCTTTCCCTTCTTAGGATCGCAGTAAGAAGGAAAGGAACTTACACGAGTTAGCTGGGACGTCAGCGCGTAGCTGGAAGCGAACGTTCTTGATGTGCGTGAACTTGCTCTTGACGACCTCCCACGTCGGCGCCGTGATCGAATCAGGTCCATACAGCGCTCCCTGCCACTCTCATCAGCTCCCAGCCCAAAACGCGCGAACAAAAGACGCACATAAAAGATCCAGTGCCCCAAATCCGTCTGCTTGAGAATCCGATCCTCGACCTCCTCCGGCACTGGCTTCCCAGCGTTCTCGGGCCAGTAATCGTCCTTCTTCCCGTACGTCGCTGCGTCCCACAGTCCCAGACGAAGAGAGGGGATGTTTCCGAGAAGCCGGCTCAGCATCATGGGGCGAAGAGCGTCGACAGCGAGGAGGAGGTCGTCTCGCTCCGGGAAGGTGATCATGAAGGGGAGGATCCCACCGGGGTTCGGCATGAGGAACTGCGTTTCGTTTCGACCTCATTAGCCAGCCTCAAGCCAAGGGAGAAGGAGAGAGCGCACGAGTCCCATCCTCGTCACCTGCCTCCTCATCAGCTCTTCGCACGCCACCCTCGAGGAAACAACTCACAATCCCGGCGTTCCCCTGCGAGAACAATCCATCCACCGAAGGCCCGAAACTGTGCTGGAAGCTCTGTCCGCAGTTGCTGCCCGGCATCGCGTCCATTCCGGTCCGCACGACCTCTCCGTTGGGCAGGACGATCTCGAGACCGCAGTGCGCTGCCCAGTGGTCGCCCATCGGAGTGTAACCGACTCTGCAAGAGGGTTTGGTGAGTTTCCAGTCCGAGGGAGAGGTGAGGAAGGAGTGGGAGAAGGAAAGGGAGAGGTGAGGAAGGAGTGGGAGAAGGAAAGGGAGAGGAGAGGATGGAGACTTACCCACGATCGAGGGTGTTGCCAATGACGGATCCTCCACCTTCGGAGAGTCGTTAGCTAGATCGCAGCTGAAGCAGAAGGAAAGCCTACCGAGATCGGGAACCTGCAAGCGAGAATCAGCTTCGCAGCTCGGCAGCGAGAAAAGCGAAAAAAACACGCACATCAATCCAAAGCTTGTCTCCCAATCCTCGTCGCTTGAGCTCCTCGTACAGTCCGATAAAAGTGACTCCCGGCTGAAGGATACCTGCGACTCACTCAATCAGTCCAGGCGCCAAAGAACGGGAGAAAAAGGCCGCACAAGTCGCCGAATCCTCATCGACGTTGAGGACCTTGTCGAGTCGCTTGCCCATATCGATCACGACAGAGCCAGGAACTCGAGGTGCGGATCCTCCGTATCCGAGGTTACGACCGATGGAGATGGGCCAGAGAGGGATGAGCCACTGGTTCGCCCATTTGACGATCGCCTGGACGTCGGCTGCGGAGCGAATGAGCGGAGCGAGGTGAGGAGGAGGGGAGGTGCGAACCTGTGCTTCCAGGTTCGACGACGGCAGAGGCGACAAAGTCTGTTGAGGGGTTCTTAGCCAAGTTTTATGAGGACGACGAGAGGAAGCTCACAATCGCGTTCGAGGAGAGCGTAGCCATCGTGCGAGAGAGGGACCTGCTCCAAGAATCAGCTCGTCTCCCAATCCTCCCTCCAAAGAGCGCACGTTAAAGTAATTCCCTGCACCAGAATCAGCTCCACCCCCTCACTCACTCGCATCGCACTCACCGTCGTTCAGAGGCCCGTCGTTGACCTTGACGTATTCCCCCCCAACCAACCCCCTCAACCCCTCAATCGCCCTCTCAAACTCCCTCTCCCCCATCCCAGGCGGCAGCGTCACCTCCCTGCGCTCCGTCTCCGTCGCAACCGGGTTAGGAGCGTCCCCGGAACCTGCCATTGGGATCGCGGGGTTTATACTGCTGCCGAACCTGCTCCGGGGGTTAGTGGGGTTTTGGAGAGCGGGGAGGACGTACCAGGTGGGCTTGCCGACGACGTGGAAAGGTCGTCCTTCGGGCTTGGAGGTGTCGGGGTGGGAACTCATTGAGACGAGGAGCTGTGGTGGGAGGGAGGTGAGGCGCTCGTGGAAGGGAAGGTGGAGGGACCGCTCGTAAGGTACGAGGCGAGCAGTGCAGGGAAGCGGGAGAAAGAGGACGAGCGGTGAGTTGGCGAGAGAAAGTACTGGAGTGGGTGTTGTTGAGCCGAAGTGGGGAGAAAGAGCGTGGGGGAGCAGTCACGAGAGTTTCGAGCTGGAACGACCAGATCCTGCAGAGCCAACGCAAAGACAGTGTCAGCGCTTGTAGTCGGACGAGGAGAAAGCCAAGGGGAAGAGGAGAAGCAAACAAAGCGAAAAGCAGCCGGAGTCCGACCAAGTTCGCTGCCGAACCCCCTCCCCTCTCCCCAGTCCAGTCCTCGATCGACCCAACACCCCAATAAAATAAAAACGACAAAAGGTCTACCCCTCCTCTCCCCTAACCCAACTCCAACTAGTCGCTCCCTCCTCCTCCTCCGTCTCCCCCTCCGACTCACTCCACTTACTCTCACTCCCCTTCCTCCCCTCCCTCTCCCCCCTCCTCCCCTCCAACACCTCCACCCTCTCCCCCTCCCCAATATACCCCCCAAACCTATTCCCAGGCGACCTCAGTTCCCCACCCACCGACACCTGCCTCGACCGCGCTCCTTCCTTCTTCTCTTGTTCGTCGCTCGAAGGTCCCCTGGGAAAACGAGTTTTCCGCGGGGTACATGAGCCGAAAGAGGAGTCGGAGGAGAGGGAAGAGGAGCTGGAGGGTTGGGGTTTGCGAGGAGTTGGAGGAGGGTAGTGCGCTGGAATCGGGATGGAGTGGTCGACAGCGGTGGAGATTGAAGAACGGGGAGAGGTCGTGTTGTCGAATTGGGATGAAGAGGGTAAAGGGGGGATCCTCGCGAGTCGGTAGTCGGTGAAGAGGGAGGGTTTCGGTCGGATCTTGAGCTCCCATCGCGTGAACCCTTCGCCCGCTTCGTCGATCCCAGTCGTACACGTCCAACCGACCTCGACCTCCTCGGGCCTCTGCGAGCTCCGAAGAGTGATAGAGACGCCTTCGTCGCCGTACGAAGCTCGAGGGAGTTCTCGAGTCCCTTTCGAATCCCGCACGGTGATGCCGATCGATTGGGGCGAGGAGATGGGAGGTGGGACGAAGGAGGGGAGAGGGAGACGTTGGTGGATAGGCGTAGGGATGTAGAAGGCGTCTGCAGCGTAGGCCGGTACCGCTTTCCCTCCAGAAGCTGCCGAGAGGGAAGTACTTCGCGAGCGAAGGCTGCCTTGGAGAGCTGGGGAGGGTCCAGGGATGGGGACGAAGGAAGGACTGGATTGGTTTCGAGATCGGGGAGTCGTAGGAGGGGAATGGTGGTGGTGGCGACGGGGGGAGAGGGGAGTGGGAGTCGTTCGTCGACCTGCTGCTTCTCGACGTTCGATCGCGTCGAACGCGTCGAGGATAGAGGCGGAGGGGAGGAGCTTGGCGGGTTCTCCGGCGAAACTGGGTCGTAGGAGTTCGATGGAAGGGGCGAGGGTGGAGGAGCCCAAGGTCGAGGGAGCTGAAGAGGGGGTGGGGAGGGAGGGTAGGGGCGAAGTAGGGAAGAGGGCGCGGAATCGAGCGTCGTCCACCGAGGGAACAGGAACTCGTTCGCTCCGCTGTACCGTCCCGCTGCCGCCTTCGCTCCGCGTCCTACGACTCGGTGGTCCCTCCTGGTCACTAGCCCTGGCGAGAGCGGGAGGCGAGAGAGAGCTCGTCCGAACGCCCGACGAGGTCGTTTCCGGATATCGAGCAATGAACGCCAACTGGTTCTGCAAAGCCCAACCTCATCAGCGGCCCGTCCTCCACCGGATCCCAGCGAGACTGACCTCTGTGAGCCCCCGCGCTGCCTGCACGGTGCCCGAAGGTAGACCGGTCTCCGCCTTCCCCAGAGTTCTGAGCTCGGACTTGGACTTCTTCCGCCTGACTTTGGAGCGCGTAGCATCGAGCTCTCCGTCCGCTGATCCCTCGACCTTGTCCTTGGAGAAGCGAGACAGGAACGGTCGGTCCAGCAGCGGGGAGAGGAAGGTCTCGTGGCTCGATCCGCTGATCTTGAGCGGCGGTGGACGGAACTTGGAGGGACTCTTCAGAGGGGAGGTAGCTGTGGTCGAGGAAGGGAGCATGGAGAGGTCGGGTCGGGAGAGGAGGGTGGGGAAGTCGAGGTGGGAGGAGTTGGCTCCTTCGAGGGCGGTTGTGTCGCGAGAGGCGTGGGAAGAGTGTCGAGGAGTGTCGAGGAGGTGTAAGGGTAGACGTGCTGCACGCAAGAGACGTCCCACTGGTCAGCTCCTCCCCCGAGCAAGCCACCGAGAGCTCCTCCCAACACCGAGAACTCTTGACGTACCTCGTGATCCGGGGAGTCTCAGCAGTGCAGGTCTCCGTTTCCGCTATCTAGGACTGGAAGCGATGGGATCTCAAGTCGGACCAGCGCCTTGTCGTCCACAGGACGAGATCGAAAGTACCGAGGGAGTGGGAGGCGCGTCGGTTGAGATGAGGAGGCCGCGGCGGTAAGGGTGGGTGGAAGGGGGCAGGGAAGGAGTGTCGAGGGGTGTAGACTGTGTGGTTGCGTGTAGGCGTGAGTTCTGAAGGATCTGGAGGAGGAAGAGAGCGGATAAGGTTGAGGGGACGCGGCGAGGTTTGAAAGGCAGGGGACTGACTGTGTGTTCGAGTAGAGCTTTGGCGTTGACCCAAAGGCACGTGAGAGCTAATCCAACCGCACTGGGAACTGTAGTCGAGCAGAGTCCTCCGCTGAGGATAACGTTCAGTGTCTGAACTCCTCGGACCTGCCAAATTGGGCCTAGAACTCGTTTCCCTAATGACGCCCTGGCCTGTTCCTTTCGCTCCCTTCTTTCCCTCGTACGGCGATGGAGGTCCTTCCTGAAGCTTTACGCCCTACTCATCGATTCCGAGAGAGGCGTTCGAGAGGAGAGCGGGAACGGCAAGGGAACGATAAAATTCCTCGGCATCTCGCTCGCTCCCCCATTCAACGGTTTCTGCAAAGGTGACCTGGTGATTGAACGAACTGAACCAGTTTGCCAGCGAACACGAGGAATGTCACCACGAGACCTGCGATCCTCCCTCGACCCGCCCTGCTCAACGAACGCTGTTCCCCGTCCAAAATGATTTGCGAACCTCGCTTCGCTCTGGGGAGGGTCAGCTGTCCGCACGCCTCCCCACGAGCAGCTGTCTCAACACCGCACCAGTACCAACGGGAGAAAGTTTGCCACCAGGATCTTCGGATCGTCTTGAAGATCCAAGGGAGGAGCGGAGGGGAGAGACACTGGGCAGGACTGGGTACTGACGTCCACGAATCCCGCGATGATCCTGCGATCCCAGGTTTCCCCACAAAACCGTTGGCGTTGGAACGAAACTGAGTCGAGGACGTTTCGGATTTCGTCCAGCGAGAGGAGCGGATAAGGGGTTGAGAACCCGCGGAATGGGAGGGAGAGTGCTTGCGAAGCGAGCTCAGCGCTGAGCTGTGGATCTGCGAGCCTGCGAAGCACGGGAGGCAACAAGAGCAGCGCAAGAGCAGCGCAAGAGCAAAGAAGGAAGCAGCGAGGAGCAGGAGCAGAAGCGGAAGCAGAGCGAGATGCCGAGGGCGAACGCACGAGGGAGATTATTTCCAGAGCTCATACGAGGAGCAATGCTATAAGGGAAGCGACGAGTAACCAATACGACTATAGAGTGAGATGAGAGGGCTACATAGGGATAATGATGTCGACTGTGGTGGGGTTGTACAAATATCTCAAAAGAAAAACCTCGCTGCCGAAACCCCTACACCTCCAACCTCCCCTGCTGGACACTCGCCGCCTCCGCCCAATCCGCAAACACAGGATAATACGCCGTATACTCCGGTTTCCCCATCTCCTCATCCACATACTCCTCCTCGGCTTCAACAATCTTGACCCTCCTGTACGCCTCGGTACTGTCGAACCCCGGTGCCGTAGGAGTTTGCGGCAGGGAGGAGTTGGACGACCCGCTCGAGGAATCGAGCGAGCCTCGTCGGTGCCGAGAGGGGCGTTTGGTGATCGGTGCGCGCGGGCGGCGGAGGGAGGGAGAGATGGGGGTTGGAGGGAGACGGGAGGTGGTGGGGGGTGGAGTGCGGTAGCGGGTTGGGGGAGATTCGGTGGAGGAGTGGGAAGAGGAGGAAGAGGAAGAGGAGGCGGAGGAGGAAGAGTGGGTGGGGGCGAGGGGAGTCGTGCGAGTTGAACGGCGAGGAGTGGTGGGAGGAGTGAGGGGGCGTCGTGGACGAGATTGAGTGGGGGTTGAGGGATCGGCTGCAAAGTAGCAAAGAGTTAGCTCGCGTTGGGAGAGACGGGGAGAAAGGAACGCACGTCTGCTGGTTCGAGGCGAAGGCTCCGACACGGGTACCTCGATATCCTCCTCCATCCCATCTCCGCGCTCCTCCTCAGGCTCCTCCTCACGCACCACGCTCCCTGCGAAAGCCCTCGCCGCCTCCTTGGTCGCCTTGGTCGCGCCCTTGAGCTCCTCCTCGGTCATGACGAACGTCCGCACGCTGAGGATCTCCTCCCTGAGCTCCTTGAGTCCGATGCGCGCGGCGGGGTTGAGGGAGAAGATGCGTTTTAGGATCCGGTTCGTGTGCTCGCTGATGGGGAGGATCGAGCGAAGGAAGTCGGGGTTGGCGAGGTAGGCGCGGAAGGTTTCGTCCGAGGGACAGGCTTGCTTCCAGGGGTTGCGTCCGCAGGTGAGGTTGACGAGGATGACGCCGAGGGACCAGACGTCGTTGTGAGAGGTCGAGTAGGAGCCTAGCCGTTGGAAGAGCCCGCCTTGGCATTCTGTTGGCCGCACTCGTCAGCTCGCAACCCGAGAAGAGAGAGATAGAGGGAGAACGCACCTGGACTCATGTAGAAAGTCGAACCGCAGCCAAAGTCGCCACTCGTACGCTCGCTCGTCGCCAGTCCAAAGTCGGCCAAGACGACCTTCTTCCCGTCGGCCAAGCACAGGATGTTCTCGGGCTTGAGGTCGCGGTGGTAGATGCCCAACCCGTGGCAGTAGTCGACCGCATCGACGATCTGGAGGAAGACTCGACGGATCAACTCGTCGTCGCCGAGGTACCTCTGCCGCTCGGTGATCATCCCAAACAAGTCTCCCTCCTCGCAAAACTGCAGCACGACGTAGATGCACGCCTCCTCCTCGATGACATTGTGGAGCGTCACGACGTTCCCGTGATGGCTCGCGAGCGTATGGAGCGCAATCTCCCTCCGCTGGAACGACCGTTGTCGCTCATCGAGGCCGACCTTGTTAAGGCATTTGACGGCGTAGAGAGGTTGGTGACCGAGGGAGGGGTGGGAGCGCGACGTAGGGTGAGGGGTAGGTCGCGCGGTGATGTCCCGCGCGAGGTAGACGACTCCGTACGCTCCCAACCCGAGGATCGAGACGAACTCGAGTCGACCGTGGTTGATGCGGTGGCCGATCAGGTTCTGCGAGTGCGACGAGTTCTGCGCGGCCATGTCAGCCTGCGCATCGGCGTAGGCGTTGGCGGGAGGGATCATCGGGGGAGGAGGGGAGGTCGAACGGGAGTAGTGGGAGGTGGGCAAGGGTTGGGGAGGGCAGGCGGAAGTCGAGGCGTGGGGTTGCGGATTGGGGGAAGAGGTGTAGGAGGAGGCTGACGAGGTGGACGAGGAAGGGGAGGGAGAGTCGGTGCCGTAGCTGGAGGAAGAGTCGTCGTCCGTGTGGTTCGAGGGAGTCGAGAAGGGAGTGCCAAAGCCGAAGAAGTTCATCGCCACGCCTGTTGTCTCTGTGGCCTGGGAGAGACTGGCAAAGGAGGTGATGCCCGACAAGGGTGAGGGTGAAGGGGGCGGGACCGTTAGCGTGGACGTATGCGAATCCGACGATGAGAGATCTCGAGGCGGAAGGAGGGGAGGGGAGAGGTCGACGTTTGGGTGAGGGAGAGAGGGCGAGTTGGCGGTCCTGCGGGCTGACTGGCTGGTTCTGCGAAGGAGAGAGGGTGAGAGGGGGGGGTAAACCGGAGGGGGGGGGGGGGGGGAGAGTCAATCTCGAGACGTTAGTCGAGTCCGAGAAAGGACAGGGCAGAAACGGGCGAGGTTTCTGCCTTCATTTTGTCACTTTGCGATCGAAGTCTCGCCCTGATCCTCTTCCCTCGGCTTCAGAGGGTTGGCAGCGATTGTGTCGCCAGCTCCTCCAGTCCATCCTTTCAGACTGGAGGAGCTTCGAGACAACGCTGCTCGCGTGCCAGATCCAGGGGTCGCATCTCCGTGGCGTTCATCGGGCAAGGTCTCGTTCTGCCCAGTCAGAATTCGACATCGCCTTCCTCTCGTTTTGAAGCCATGCCGCTGCTCTTGCGTGCTGTTCTGCCTTCAGCGGTTCGCCTGACGTGCTCGTCAAACTGGCGGACAGGCGCGTTCTCCCAAACCATACCCGCCTCCTCCTCCTCCTTCTCCTTCCCTGCTCCCTCCCTCCTCCTCTGCTTCTCTCCTGCACTGCGCACCCAGCTTTCAAACTCTCGTAGCTCAACATCAGCTGGACGACTCGCAAGGATCACCAGGAGACATTTGCACCTCTTCGCCCATCCCGCCCCGCCACCTGGCACACACCTTCCGCATTGGGGTTGAGGCAATTTTTTTTTCTTTCGCTCAGCCCTTCGCTGCCCAATACCTTCTGCTCCCCCAAGCGTATTAAACTCTCTCGTACCGCCTGACCAGGCAGGGAGTCTCGCTGTTTCCGTCCAGAACGCTCTTTCGTCCGTCTTCGGTCGACCAGTCTCTCTACGAATCACTTCCTCTCACAGAAGGGGGTTGGATAGGTGAGAATCTTAACTCTTAATTCCTTTGACTTCCTTGAGACTCCTCGACGTTGTTCTCCGAGGACCTCCCCTTCGACCTTCGCCGGGGAGAGTCACGCTTTGGCTCCCTCTTCCTTCACTCGCCGGACTTTAGGCAGATTTATTGATATATTGGGGATGCAGGAGACTTGGGAAGGAGGTGGTGCAGCCGACTTGCAGGGAGGGAGCGAGGTAGCGAGGGAGGAGGCTTGCGAGTGGCGGGTTGCTTCCCAAAGGAGATCGCCGGAAGCAGATCTTCTTGAACGTCTTTTAAATACCTCATATTCACAAGACCTATCGGCCTTAACAAGCGCCAGGGAACGTCTCAGAGAGCAAGAGAACTTTCCCAAAAGACGCATTTTGAGCGCAGAAGTAAACAACCGACCTTCGCAGCTCTCCCCGTCGTTCCCAGGCACTCACTCAGCAGCCGAGGGAGTTCCAAACCCTCTCCCGAATCCAAAACCTCGTTCGGCGCATCACAAACCGCCCGGTGGAGCGACTATTCGGGCACATCTTACGCTCCCTCCTCCCCCTCAACCTCGGGATCATTAAGCTTGGACAGCGAGCAGGTGGCTCGCGACACGAAATCTTCGTTAGTGTGTGATCTGGGGAAGAGGGGACGTACGAGGGAAAGCATCACACGAACTCGAAGGAGCGGGGAAGAGGCGGCGGTTGCGCTCGATAGATTGCGGTAGGCGCCAAGTCCAGGATGCTCGCGCTCCCAGCGAGTGTGGAGCAGCTGACCACGTCTGAGGATCGGAATCAAAGCGTGCCCTTCGAGCGGGATTGGGGAGGGAGCAGGAGAGGTGTTCAGAGGTCGCGAGGAGGTGCGCTGTGACCTGTTCTCCCACCCGTTTTCCCCTTGCGGTACTCGGTCGAATCAGCGTTCCCACTCGCCATTGAGCCCACTCCCGTCAGACAAACCATCTTTCCCATCTCGTTGTCCCAAGCTGGGTGCAAGCAGAACAAAGGGATCTCGCGAGATCGGCATCGCTGGGAGCTCACAAGCTGCTTGTAATGTAGCCACAAAGGGAGGCCTCTGTATTACTTCTCGAAAGCGCTGCAGAGCGCCAGGAGCTCGCTGGTCAGGGAGCAGGAGGAGGCGGGAGCAGGAGAGGTCACAGGGTTCTCAGCTTCGTCGAACGACCTGTTTGCCAAACTTTGAGGTGTTGGCCTCGTCCACTGAATAGTCAATGCTGGAAGAAGAAAGGGATCAGCAGAGGAAGGGAGCTGGAAGGGCGAGCTACAAGCAGAGGAGCGAGAAGCAGTCCAATGGCGAGCAGTGAGCAGCAAGGCACAGCAAGCAGATCAGCAACGGCTCGAGTCGCACCCGTTCCAAGAAGCTGGAGCTCAGTGCGAGAGCAGGATCACGTTTGAAGCGGGTCAGCAGCTCGTTGGGCCAGACAGCCTGAGCAGAAGGGAGGTCGCGAGCAGGGAGGCGAAGCTCCTCCTACTCCTGAAGCCAGCCGGCCAAGCCGGACCACCGAACTCAGAAGCCAGCTCCAAACCCTTCAAGCAGCGTGAGCGTACGCTCAGAGCGGACGCCATCGGCTGCCTCCCTCCAGCTCCAAGCCCGTCGAGTCCTCCAGCGCGCCCCTGGCTGCGCCCTGCTTCTCCTGCCACTCCGGCACAAACTTACTGCCCACTCCAAGGCTCGAAACACTGCTGCAAGTCCACCGCCGAGCGGGGAAGGAAGACTCGGCTTGAGGAGGTCGGCGCGCGTCGGTGGTAACGAGGACGTGTTCGTCGTAGTGCGGGCTTGCAGTGCGGCGTTCCAGGATGCCTTTCGAGCTGGATAAGGGGAGAAGCGCGAGCGCTGATTGCGGAAAGGATGTGGCGAGAGTGGACTCGAGGACGCGTTGACACGTTTGTTGTTTTTGCGTCGACTTCTCGCCTACTCCCAGCTCTCCCCCCTCGAAGCTTCTTTGCTGCTTAATATCTCTGAAATGTACTGAACCGCTTCCCTACACCGTTTCCACCTCCCTTCACCGCACCGCCCAAACGACCGGTCCTCTTTGTTCGAGACCTGCTCTCCCCCCTTTCCTCAGCCCCTTCTCCCCTCCACGTCCTCCCTCCCCAGCCCGCACCTCACGATGAACCCCGACCCTCGTCCCCTCCCCCCAGGCTGGGTCCCCCAGTTCTCCACCGAGTACCAATGCTTCTTCTACGTCAACGCCTCGACCTCTCCCCCGACCTCTCTCTGGGTGCACCCGTTGCGTCCCCAACTCCCCCTTCCCGCACCGTTCGCTAACGATGGGATAGGGACGATGTACCGAAGCAGGGTCACAACCCTGCTGCTGGGTACGCTGCAGGGGGTTCGCAGTACGGAGGAGGAGGATCGAGCTACGGAGGAGGGGGTTCGCAGTACGGAGGAGGAGGGGGATCACCCTACCCCGCCCCTGCGTCCCACTCTCCCTACCCCGGTACGTCCTCTCCCCTCTCGCGTGCGAGTCCAACTGAAGACGCGTAGCAGCGAACCAGGCGGGAACGGGGATGGAGGGCCTCCTCGCTTTGGGGGGGAAGGTGTTGGCGGGAGCTATGGCGGGGAAAGTTGGGGTGCGTGCCCGTGCGGTTTGGGAGGGAGGGGAAGGGGAGGGGAGGCTGATGCGGT
>JANGFH010000449.1:688-78165 GCA_025758715.1 Glaciozyma martinii | reverse complement strand
CACTTTTCCTCGTCCCAAATCGTGGCCTCCGAGACTCTGGCAGTCGTGAGCAAACAGCCTCACCGTCGCCACGCCGCCCAACTGACCGCCTTCTCCCCCAGCACCGCAACTCGGCCCACAACAACCCCTCCATCCCCTTTGCCCTCAACGCCGCCAATGAAGCCTTTGCCAGGGAGATCATCTCGCGCTACCCTCCTCAGTATAAGAAGGCGGCCGTCATCCCGATCCTCGAGGTCGCGCAGAAGCAGAACAAGGGCTGGACCTCCATCTCGGTGATGAACAGTGTCGCGGCGATGCTGGAGATGCCTCCGATGCGGGTCTACGAGGTGGCCTCTTTGTGAGCAACTCTCGCCTGCAAGCGTCTGGCGCCAAAGCTGACACGCTCTGTTCGCCAACCAGCTACACCATGTTCAACAGGTACCGCACGGGCAGCATACGCGTGGCGAGACGGAGCTAACGTAGGTTTGGCGCGCAGGGAACCCGTTGGGGAGCACTTTGTGCAGATCTGCACCACCACGCCCTGCATGCTCGGCGGCTGTGGCTCCGACTCTATCGTCAAGGCCATCACTTCGCACCTCGGCATCGGCTTGGGCCAGACGACCAAGGACAACAAGTTTACGATCATCGAGGTTGAATGCCTTGGTGCCTGCAGCAACGCACCGATGGTGCAGATCAACGACAAGTTCTACGTGGGTCTTGGTTTGGACGAGGTGCCGGAGCCGCACGACTCATGCCTTGCTTGCAGGAGGACCTTACGCCGGAGACGACCGTTAAGGTGCTTGACGCTCTCGCCGCCGGCAAGCAGCCAAAGGTCGGACCCCAGAGTGGGCGGAGAAGTAGCGAGAACGCAGCAGGTCTTACGGCGTTGCTCGAGGAGGTGAGTGCACGGGTTCGAGGACGAGGAAAGCCGGGTCGCCAGCTGATGTAGTTCTGCAGCCACCGACGACGGATCAGTTCTGCTTGCCCGAGTGGCGTTAGAGAGGCAGATGCAATCGAGGGGTTTGTAGCGAATGCTTTTCGGTCGCCTTCAAGGACATCACCGCGCCTGCCGATTCAGCTACGATGAAAGCACACTCGTTCACTCGTGCAGCTCGTCGACAATCGACTCTAACAACAGGGAATTGCAAAACAAAAAGGGAGGGGTTCCGACTCGATCTACGCGCCGCCAATGCGGGCAGCCAGCCGCCCATACTGCCGTGCCGCCAGCTCCCGATGCCGTAGTACCATTACGCAGAGGGCCCCGACGGCGAAGAAGGAGTTGCACAGCTGCGAGGGGGTTCCATCGTCAGCTTCCGAGGAAAGAGCAACCAGGCTGCGAACGCACCACAAACTCCCAGAAATCCTCCCGCTCCCGTTTGACGACCTTGGCGCACGCTTCCCATGTCTGCACTTCGTTCCCTTTGCCCATCCCGCCCTGCCTGCGCTCCAGCACGCTCCCCACGTCGACGTTGTCGGGCAGCGATGTACGTCCTGCGCCCCTGGCGGGAACCCCACCGTCTTCCCTACCGAGCTGGTTAAGGCTGCGGTCGAAGCCAACCTCCTGCGCTTCCGATTCGTGCAGAAGAATCGCTGCCGCATCCAGCGCACCGCGATTGTCGTCCGCCTCGTTGATGTGGAGGGGCGCCGACGCATGGGAGGCCCGACCTGGAGGTTCGACATGGGAGGTGGTAGATTCCAAGACGGTGGGTCGTGGAGGAACTCGTGGATCGCTCTTGGGGGAGGGGTGCGCGTGGAGTGAGAGGCAGGAGAGGAGCCGGCGGTTTCCGTAGAGTTGGCAGGCGGGCGTTGCGAGCTGTTAAAGAAGGAACGGTTCAGCTCAGGATCCGTAGCCCTTGAAGACTGCCCAGCGCCGATCCAGCTCTTCTCCGTAGCTGCTGGTCTCCGTAGCTGCTGGTCTCCGTAGCTGCTGGAACCAAACGGCGCTCCTAGAACCGGCCGAACGCTCATGACGTCCTCCCCCGACCAAGCCAACGCTGAGAAGCTTACCTCGCTAGCTGGACAAGGCTCGCACTCTCCCATGCTGCGACACACAAAGTCGCCTGCGAGGTGCGCCTCTCCGGACGCGGGATTGAACGCCGCAGGTTTCCAGGTCGAAGCTTGAGCTCGATTCGAGAGCAGGCCGGACGCGGGGAGGGAGGAAGCCTGGATCAGGGGTATACTGACTGCGATGCTGGGGAATCGACTCAAGGTCAGCTTCGGGGTGCACGGGAAGGGGGGATGAAGTGCGTACGCGAGGAGAAAGAGGAGAGAAGACGGCAGCCGAGCGATCTGGGACTGCCTGTGTCGAGATGATCGTCCTCGAGCTGATCCCTGCAGCGCGAGAGCCATCCGTTGGCGAGGTACTGAGACTGAGGAGAGGGGCGGGGAGGCGAGGAGGACAAGGGACGATTCGAGTTCCCCCCGCCGTGTGCAGGTGCTGCTTGCCCTCCCTCTTCTCCCTGGTTCTCAACGATGGACGCCGAAGCTCTTCAAGAACTTTCCAAGATCAGGGCTCAGCTGGCCGACAACAAGAACGTCAAGAAGGTCGTCAAAGAGTTCTATCGTCTACTCAGCGTTGACACCTCTGGCGAAGAGCTGTGCGTACAGTCTCCCCCCCCCCCCCCCCGAGAGAGCAGCCCAGCCCGGCTCCTGACAAGTCACCCACACAGCCTAGCAGCTCACGAAACCTTTCTGTTCGGCCTCGACCAGGCTGGGCTCCTCCTCTCCAAGACTGGAAGCTTGCAGCGCGTGACGGATACGGAGGTGCATGGCTACGAGTCAGGAGCGGTGGCTATTGGTACGTTCAAGGAAGGCTGCTTCGGGGCGAAGAACAACAGGGCTGACCTCGTGTCGGTCGCGCAGAGGCAAGTCAAGCCGAGACGACGGTCAAGCTCGCGACGCTCAGCGACCGACTGGCAGCCGCACAACGAGACCGGGCACGAACAATCGAATACGACGCGATTGCAAAGAGAATAGGGAAGCTACCAGCACGGTTCCAGGGCGAGGAGTGAGTTCCGACGCGGCGAGGGAGAGCTTGGGAGGACCTCTGGCTGACGGCGCCTTTCTCGCAGGTCCAAGGCGAAGCTCGGGTTGGATATCGAGCAGCTCATCGAAGAGCAAAAGACCTACGCTGCGACTTGGCAATCGCGCCTTCAGTCCTTCGACTCTCTTGTTGAGCAGCTCACGAGCATGTCGGATGCGATCAAGTGCGTTCTCTCTCGGACTCGACCCGCTGAAAGCTGACCGCCCCCTGCCCTCTACAGGGACGAGAAGATGGAGCAAGAGCGGAGACGTGCGTTGGACGAGGACGACGGTGAAGAACCTCCCTCGACTCTCGACCCCGCGGCGGCTGCGTTTGAACCTGGAGCACAAGCCATGGCGGTCGACCAGCCGATGCCTGATGCCGACGAAGGAGAGCTGGAAGAAGGAGAAGCACCGGTGATGGAGGGAATTGAGCTGGAAGAGGGTCAGGAGCGGGAAGAGAAGGAGGAAGGGGAGGAGCGCGAGGAGGGAGAGGCGTAGTCTCGCTTGCACACTCGTGCTTGCTTGTCTAACGCTTTCCCATTGTAACGACGTAATCTTGTAGTACTCCTCCTCATGCCCGTGCTCCCCAGACCTTCTCCGCGAGCACAAGTGCCTCGTCCACCCTGGCGACTTCGGTTCCCACTCCCTGCGCAGCATCATCCTTGCCTCCGCCCTGTTCAAGAAAGGCGTCAGCGAGAGAACCACCTTTGAGTACGTCGGTCACGACTCACCTTGCCACCAACGACGACTGCGACCTCCTGGATCCAAGTCTTGGCCGTGAATGCCTTGGACATATCTCCCTTTGGCAGGTAGTTGACGTGGACGACCTTCTGCTCCTCCGAGATGCTGAAGAAGTAAGCAGCCTTGTTGAGGACCTTGGCCTGCGCCGCAGCCGCTTGCATGACCTACGCGAAACTGGTCAGCAATCACCCCTCTCGAGCCAACGCAAAGCGGAGACGCACCTTGGCGTTACCGTTAACGTCCAGTCGGCAGACGATGATCGCCTGGTCCGGCTTGTCGGAGAAGTAGGCAGTGACGATCTCGACGGACTGGCGAGGTAATCGGTCAAAAGAGGAGCGAGTTGGAAGTCGGCTGGGCAGGGAACTCACCTCCTTGATCTGCTCCTTCTCCTGAATGCGAGACGCATCCACGATGGCCTTGCGAACAGCAGCGAGTTGCACTCGGAGAGCATCCTTTCGAACGACCGAGATCTCCAAAGTGGCGAGCTCCTGGACGCACGGAGAAACGGCGTGAGTTTGGCGACGACGACGACGACGAACACGGCCCAGCCCAGCGACGCACCGTATCGTAGACCTTGAGCGCCTTCTCCTTCTCCTTGCCAGCAAGCTTGAGGATCGCCTCGAACCTCGTCTCCGCATCGATCGCACGGTGCGAGGCTTGACGAGCGTCCTCGCCGGTGATGGCGACGATGCGGCGAATGCCCTTGGCGATGCCCAACTCCTCGACGATGACAAAGTCCTTGATGTCGCTAGTCTTCGCGACGTGCCTGTGGAAGAGTCGAAATCAGCACTCGGGGACCGATCGAGACGAGAGAAGAGCGAGACTGACGTTCCGCCGCAGAACTCGACACTGGTCGAGCGCCACTTGGGGTTGGTGATATCGGCGAGGATCTCGTCGACGCTGAACTCGAGCGTGACGAGTCGAACGGGATCGGGGTACGTCTCTCCGAAGACGGCCCTCAGGCCGGGGATCTGCTGAGCGGTCTTGAGGTCGACGTCCTGAGCAAAGACCTTGACGTTCTTCTTGACCCACTCGTTCGAAATGATCTCAATCTTCTCGAGGTCGGCCGGGGCGATGGGAGCCTTGTGCGAGAAGTCGAAGCGGAGCTTGGAGGGAGCGACGAGGGAGCCCTTCTGGTCGATGTGATCCCCGAGGACTTCGCGAAGAGCAAAGTTGAGGATGTGCGTGCCGGTGTGGTTGTTGCGCAGAGGCCAGCGACGGAGCTGCGAAGCCGAAAACTTAGTGCACGAGACGACCAGGGGAAGCCTCGAAAAGACACACCTCGTCGTACGAAGAGACGACAGCGTCGCCGACGGCAAGAGTTCCCTCGGCGAGGTAGCCGACGTGCAGGACGTAGCCGTTGAAGACCTGGACGTCCTCGACGATAAAATCGGCCTTGCCGTCAATGACGATCCGACCCGTGTCGTGCTCCTGTCCTCCCGACTCGGCGTAAAAGTTCGTCTTGTCGAGGATGAGACCCAAGACGGCCTTCTCGGGCGCTTCCGAGGTCGACTGGTAGAAAGTGCTCGCGTGGTAGATGGCCTTGACGGTCGCATCGACGTTTCCGAGGCCTGGGAACAGGCAACATTGAGCAAAGAGGGAGGGAGACGAGGACGGAAAGGGGCGCACCAAACTTGTACTTGTCGTCCGACTTGGGAACGCTCGCGTTGGCCTCGAGCGCGGCAATGTCGTGCACGTCGAGCCGAACAGACTGCCCAGCGCCCTTCTTTCCGACTCCCTTGCTCGCCTCCTTGCTCTCCGCCTGAGCCTTCTCAAAGTCGTCCTGGTTGACGCGCAGTCCGAGCTCTTCGGCCATGAGCATCGTCAAGTCGACGGGGAAGCCGTAGGTGTCGTACAGGCGCCAGACGTCGGCTCCTGCGAGCTGGGTGGAACCCGAAGCCTTGGCGGCCTGGACGTACGTCTCGAAGAGCCTCTCTCCGCGATCGAGCGTGCGCGAGAACGACTCCTCCTCCTCGTCGAGGATCTCCTTGAGATCTTCGAGCTTGCCGTTGATTTCGGTGAAGAAGTGTCCCTGCGAGGTTCGTGGCTCGAGGTTAGCTTGCGACGAGGAGCGGGGGCGGAGAAGGACGGACCATCTGAGCGGTAAGAGTGGGAACGAGGTCGCTGAAGAAGGTGCCGATGGGGACGCCAAACTTTTTGCGAACGTATCGCGCTCCCCTGCGGAGCACTCGTCGGAGGACGTATCCACGCCCGACGTTGCTGGGGACGCCGCCGTCGCAGATGGCAAAGGTCAACGTCCTGACGTGATCGGCGACGACGCGGTACGCCGTGTCGATGCCGTCGACGTCCTCGGCTCCAAGCTTGCCGGTGTAGGACCTCGCGCCGGTGAGCTCCTGGATGCGAGCGAAGAGGGGCATGAAGACGTCCGTGTCGTAGTTGGAACGCTTGTCCTGGAGGACCGACACGAGTCGCTCGAAGCCCATACCGGTGTCGACGTGCTGGGAAGGAAGAGGGCGGAGAGACGAGTCGGCCTCGCGGTTGTACTGGATGAAGACGAGGTTCCAGACCTAGGAATTCTGGGTGAGCGAGCAGCTCCGGGAATGGCAGGAAAGGTTGCGCACTTCGAGCACGTCGGGGTCGTCCATGTTGACAAGGTGTCCAGCGTTACGTCCGCCGATGCGATCGTAGTGGATCTCGGTGCAGGGTCCGCAAGGTCCCGTCGCGCCCATCTCTGCCAGATCACGAAACGAGGTCAGCCCTCGTCGTCCCCTCCGAGTCTCGCAAGCGCAGCTCTCACCCCAGAAGTTGTCCGCAGCGTTTCCAGGAATGATCCTGTCCTCCTTGACGCCCAGTCCGAGCCAGAAGTTCTTCGTCTCGAGATCCGGGGGCAGTCCAAAGCCTCCTTCGAAGTAGGTCACGTAGAGGCGATCGGGAGGGAGACCGTAGACGGTCGTGAGGAGATGCCAAGCGTGGGCCGTGGCTTCTTTCTGTGTTCGGAGGTGGCGTTAGCTCTCGGTCCAGGCGCACACACGAGGAGCCTAGGGGGAGCTGTGCCCACCTTGAAGTAGTCGCCAAACGACCAGTTCCCGAGCATCTCAAAGAAAGTGTGGTGGTAGGTGTCCTTTCCAACGTCGTCCAGATCTGGTGGAATACTTCCCGTCAGCTCCACAGTCCACACTCCTGCCACATCGCCGTTCGAAGTCGAGCTCACCGTTGTGCTTTCCTCCGGCGCGGATGCACTTCTGGCTGTTGACGGCGCGCTTGAGCTTGGAGAAGGGAGAGGAGGGGTCGACGGTGCCGAGGAAGATGGACTTGTACTGGTTCATTCTGTGGAAGGAGGAGGTCGTTAGTGAGGAGCTCTGAACGCGCGCGATTAATAGCTGAGGTAGGCGGCTCCCTCGCCACGCCGTAGATGCGCACGCCGTCTCTCCTCCTCTGACACAGCACCAGCAAGCTTTCCATCCTGTGCTCCTTCCGACCGCGCCCTCGAGTTTCCTTGCTCCCGCGCGATACCGTGTCGAGCTCGACGACGTTTGCCTTGAGAGACGTACCCGGCGTTGGCGAAGAGAAGAGTTGGATCCTCGTAAGGGATTGTACTAGAACTTGGAACAAAGGTATGCTCTGCTCCAGTCGCGTTCTTGAAGTAGTCGAGGTAAGTCTCCCTGACCTTGTTGGCAGGCCAGTCTCCCCATTGACTTGTCGTCGCCGTAGTCAAAGTCATCTTGAGCGCGCTATTCGTTGGTAAGCGAGTTGGTAGCCTGAGCTTCCTAGAGAGTTGTTGCAATAGAGAACTGATAACGACTGGAGGGAACGAGGAGAGTAGGAGGGAGAGGCACTCGAGTCAATCGAAAAGTAATCAAAAATCATAGCATTACAAAATGTACTTGACTCGAGATGTCGACTCCACTCGCTCCCTCTCCGACCTTCTCCCTTCTCTGACACGTCTACAGTTTCCAAACGGGATCCAAGGCGAATGGTCAAACGATCCTCTTGTCTCCTCTTGATCCTCCCCGCCTTCGCTTCAGCTCTCTCAGCTCTGGATCGCCCAAGAGCTGGGTTCCTACACGACGTCCTCGAGGGTTCAGACCACAAGTACTGCACAGTAAGCTAGCTAAACCCTGGGCGGCGCGATCCAGCACTCACCCTCGCTCTACGTGCAGCCAACTGGACTCATTCAGGACACTTGTTGCGACTTTGAATCAGTCGAGAGCGTCAACAACAACCTGTTCAACGGCCTACACGACCTCGTCGCGACTCCATTCTTCCGATTCCACAAGGTACATCCTTGCTCTTGCTTCCTGCGCTCTCAGTCCCCAGGTAGACACCCGCGTTCTCCCAACTCCGCCACTCGACGTGTCAGCACCAAATGACGCGCGGGGAAGCTGACGACGCTTCCTGCTGTCCACAGGTAGATCTCTACCGCGAATGCCCCTTTTGGCACGAAGATGGGAGCTGTATGAACCGAGCCTGTGGCGTAGAGACGACGGACGAGGTGCGCGCGACTTGCTCTTTGTACGCGCCTCAACGACATGCTGACGTTTCTTCGGCGACTGCAGGAGCATATCCCCGAGGAATGGCGCTCAAAACGATTAGGAGAGCTGGAAACCACGACAGATGGAGCTCAGGTGCGTTCGTGCACCGCCAATGGAGGGAGGGGAGGAGCCGAAAGCTGAATGCGCGACCAGGCACCTGATGCTCTCGAAGGTTGTGACGTGGACGACAGCGATTTCTGCGTTCTGGAAGATGAGATGGACTCGGGTGCGTACTCTCTCGGCAATCTCCTCGAGGCGATCCAACCGAGCTCATCTCGAAACGCGCAGAGGGCCTTTACGTCGACCTCCTCCAAAACCCCGAACGCTTCACCGGCTACGCAGGCGACTCCTCGTCGCGCGTATGGAAAGCTATCTACGAGGAGAACTGCTTCTCGCCGGTTCCTTACATCGACGCCTCGCGGTCGACATCGCAAGGAGGATCTGGGTTCGCACCGTTGAGCATGGGCAAGGGGCTAGGGGGACTCGGGGGAGGCTTGAGTGGAGGGGCGTGGGGGGAGAGGGACAAACTCTTGATGGGAAGTTTGGCGGGACCGAGGGATGGTGGGGATGAGATCTGTCTGGAGAAGCGCGTCTTCTACCGGCTCATCTCTGGCGAGTTGTTCGCGCGGCACGAATCCGCGCACCAGAGTACTGACGAATCGTCTGCAGGACTACACGCGTCCATCTCCATCCACATCTGCGACGAATACCTGGACCAGACGACGGGCGAATGGGTCCGTTCTGGTCGCTCGCCGCTTTCGTCGCAGCTCCTCACTCCTCCTCTCGCAGTCCCCCAACCTCGAATGCTTCATCACGCGCATTGGAGAGCACCCCGAACGCCTCCAGAACGCCTACTTTGCCTACGTTGTCCTTCTTCGCGCGCTGTCCAAGTCG
Organism: Glaciozyma martinii; assembly: GCA_025758715.1. Classification (NCBI taxonomy): domain Eukaryota; kingdom Fungi; phylum Basidiomycota; class Microbotryomycetes; order Kriegeriales; family Camptobasidiaceae; genus Glaciozyma; species Glaciozyma martinii. The sequence continues at coordinate 69,034 of JANGFH010000449.1, read as the reverse complement.
GGACCTCAACTTTTGCAAACGCTCGCCGAAACGTCCAGCGGGGCAGCGACGGACGGCACGAAGGCGAAGCTGGAGGAGCTTATCCACGTTGCGCACAGCTGTCCCAGCACGTTTGACGAAACGAGCATGTTTTCCGGACCGTCGTCGCAGGTCCGTCGATCCTCTCCGCTCCGAAGGCCTCACAGAAGCTGACGGCGCGGCGATACACGCAGATCCTCAAGCACGAGTTCAAGGAGCACTTCCGTAACGTCTCGCGCATCATGGATTGCGTCGGGTGCGACAAGTGTCGACTCTGGGGCAAGCTCCAAGTGACGGGCCTCGGAACGGCCCTCAAGCTCCTCTTCTCCTACGACGCTCCTTCCCCTCCTCCCTCCCTCGGCACCTCGTCGACCGAACTCGACGATCCCAAACTCTCGCGCGGAGAAGTCGTCGCCTTCATCAACACGCTTCATCGGCTGTCCGAGTCGCTCAACGCCGTCGAAAAGTTCCGGTCCTTGTGGTCACAGCGAACGGCCAAAGTTGAGGTCGAGGCGGAGTCCGAGGAGTCCGAGGAGGACGAAGTGGACGAGTTGGAGGAAGCGATCGTGGCAGAGGTCGAGGAGGCTGTTGCCGAGGCGGTTCGGCGTGCGGAGGCGGCAGTCGTGGTGGAAGAGGGGTCGAAAGTGGTAGAGGGGGATGCGAGCAAGGCTCCCCGGAGCTCGGAGAAGGCAGCGGTTGGTGAGGAGGGGTTGGGGGCACGGTTGGTGCAGTTGTGCAGGGAGAGTTGGCGCAGCTGCGCCGAGCTGCTGAGGGAAGGGCAGGCGCGGTGGTCGACCGAGCTATAGATGGAAGCACACGATTGCTGGTGCCTCGAGTGCTTCGCGAGAGCAGTGAGCTGAGCAGCCAGCTGGTCGAATCGAGAGCGGTTGTCCCCGAGAGCACCCCCCGGTCCCTCGTCGAGCGCGCGAGAAGCTAGCCACGAACGTGAGCGCAGAGGAGAAGAGCAGGGTGGAGCGGAGTGCGTTTGCTGCGAGGTTCTGTCTATTGTGCAACTGCTATACAGTGAAGGACCTGAGGAGGTGGACGTCAGCTTCTCCTCTCGACTCACGTTCCCGAACTCGGACTCACTCTCCACATCCACACGCATCCTTGATATTCGGGTCTGCAACGCACGAGAAATCGTCAGCTCCCTCGTTCCCCAACTCTCGGCGATAGTCGCGGCGAGTCCGTGCTCAGCGACCTGCTGGGACTCACTCTTGAAGACAAACTTGGCGCCCAACGCGTCCTCCTGCCAGTCCATCTGACTCCCGATGATTGAAAACAACGCCTTGGAATCCACCACGACTTTGACCCCGTCCTGCTCGACGACCTCGTCGAACCGATCCGGCTTCTCGACGTACTCGAGGTGGTATGACATGCCCGCGCACCCCTTGTTCCGCACGCCGATCCGGATGAGCTGGGGTGTTGGAGAAGCGAGGAGGTCCTTGATCCGAACCACTGCAGTGGGAGACTGTTTGTACGGGAAGAGCCGAGTCAGCAAGCGTGTCCCGTCGGGCGTTGCAAGCGAGCGGTGGCGTACCAGCTCGATCGCGGCTTTGCGAGCCTGGAAGACCCGTCCTTTGCCTTTGCCCTTGGCCGCTGCTGAAGGAGTTGTACTTCGGGAGAGGTCGACGACGACTGAAGGGAGGGGAGGAGGAGGGGATGCTGATTCAAAGGCGGTGGGGGAAGGGCGGTAGGCGGAGGAGTGGAGTCGGGCGGGGAAGGCGCAGGCTGGGCAAGCTGCAGGAGTCCTCTGTACTGCACTGCGAAGAGTGCGAACGAACATGGCCGCAAAAGGAGTTGAAGGAGAGGAGGAAGAAGGACAACAGCAGCCGAGGGCGAGTTGACTCTCCACTAGGGCAAAATCAACCAATCAAATCGCTCGGTTATCTCCACTCCTCCTCTCGCTCGACTCGGATGGCTCAAGTCGACTACAACAAGTTCAAAGTGTGAGTGAACAAAGAGTCAAGTAACGCAGCAGAAGACTCGCTGATCCCCTCCCAGTCCAGAGCTCAAAGCTCTCCTCAGAGCTCGAGGTCTCGCGGTTGGAGGCACCAAACTCGTCCTCATCCAGCGTCTACAGGGAGCACCTACGCCAGCTCAGCCTGCTCCAACTCCTTCAGTCGGTCCGAACCAGCTCACCGAGTCAGGACCCGCCAAGTCTCAACCAGCTCCAGGCGAGTCCTCTACGCGTCCGGAGCGAGAAGCAGCTCTCCTAACGCGCTCAACAGAGGCAGCAGCAGGTCCCTCGAAGCCCAAGAAGGCACGCATCTCTGCTCCCAAGACGAAAGACGCGTCCTCCTCTCTTGCCTCGACCCTCGAAGCTCCTCCCAAGGCGACGACCTCCGCTCCCACTCAACCTCCTGCCGTCAAGCAAGCTCTGGCTCCACCCAAGCTACCGACGATCCTCAAAGAAGCTCCTCCTCCACCGAAGCTCAAGACTCTCATCGCTCCAGTCCGAGTCGTCGCCACAGCCGCGCGAACCCCCTTCAAGACTCCGTTCCTTCGCCCTCCCGCCGTCTCGGACAAGTCGCCTCTCGTCTCCAGCACAAGCACTCTCAGCGCGTTCGGTCCCCCCTCCCCTCTTTTCACCACCGCTCCTCGCTCCTCCGCGACCGACATCATCACCTTCCTACGGTCGAGCTGGCTCGAACGCCTTTACGGGACTCTGCAGAAGGGCAAGTCTGCCTCTTCCTCCTCCTCTCTCGCCTTCGACGCCATCTCTCCCCACCTCTTCGCGAGCCCACAACACGACCACCAGTTCGCCATGAGTCTCCGATTCGCCATCTCGCGCCTCTTCCTCTCCCTCATGTCCGACGTCGACAACCCCTTCCTCGGCATCCTTTCCCTCCCTCCCGTCTTCGACTGCATCCCCGTCGTCGAAGGGATCTGGGAAGTCACCACCTCTTCGAAAAGCGGAGAGAGCGCGCGAGTTCTGGTCCTCGAAGCGACTGGCGAAGTGATTGGATCCGAGGAGGAGGGAGAGGAGTTGAGGCTAGGGCAGGCGAACCCTAGCAAGGAACTACGAGTGAGGGAGGACTGGAGGAGCTACATCGAGGAGAAGAGGGAAGGCAAGGGGAAGCGTCTCTTTGAGCTCGTGCGGAGTTCCGACGAGGACGACTACCCCAACGGGATCAGCAAGAGCTGCAGGCAACGCCTCGACGACCCGAGGAAGGCCGTCATCGCCACCAGCTTCCTCTTCTCGCAGACCACCGTGAGTCTCGCCCTCGTCGCGCGTCTCTGCAAGGACTGACTCTCCTTCCACCCAACAGCCCTACTCGATTTCGGGCGAGTACCAATCCTCGACCTCGGAAGCCAAAGCTCTCGCCGGCCTTCCCGACACTGCAAGCGAGCGCGGTACCTCGAGCAAGCAGCGACTCGGCTTCTACCTCCCTCCAACTCAGCACCTCGAGTCGGTCCACCTCCCCTCGACTCTCAGCCCGGATTTGGCTATCGTCCAAACGGCCAGTCGCCCGCAGTTCTGCCTCCGGGAGACGGGGCAGGTCGTGGGGAGCGAGGAGGAGGGAGTCATGCCGATGTGGAGGGAGGTGCTGGGGTGCGGAGAGCAGGGAGAAGTCGTGTAGCTGAATTCGAGGTCTTTGCATTTCGATCCTGATGCGCTGGAGATAGACACCACGGGTACGATACGAACGAAAGCAAAGCAAGGTTGCATCATATGGAGGTTCAGAAATCTTCGCCATCTCCCCAGCCGTGCTCGACAAGGCTGCGCGAAGGAACAAGTCAGCGCATCGCCAACGACGGAGAGCCCTTGGAACGCACTAGTTCGCCGTCAACTCCTCGTCCCGGTCGCACGCCATGTACGCCTCGATGACCTGGGGAGAGAAAGGTTAGCTCCCTGCCCTCTGCACAAACCCCAAAGCGCGAGGGGGCTCACCATCTGCCTGTCGAAGCCCATCCCAACCAACCGATCGATCGCCGCCTTCTCCTCCTCCGTCACCTGGATGTACTGTCCTCCATCTCCCTCTCCCTCTCCTCCTCCCTCTCCAAACGCATCCAACAGGGCGGCCATGTCTTCGTCCTCTGCCTCTCCTCCCTCTCCCTCAGTTCCCTCGTTGATGTACTGCATGAATTCGGCCTGGTTCGCGTTGATGAGCTGGCGAGAAACGAACGTCAGTCAAGGCTGTACTTGCACCAAGGAAGGAGAAGAAAACGCACCTGGGACAGCTCGGGATTGCTCGCCTGGATCTCCGACATGAACGCCGGCAGGAGCGCCGGGTTCTGTCGCACGAGGTGACGAACCTGCTGGAACAAGGGCGAGCTCCTGAGCGCGCCCAGGGCGGATCCCGTCGCCGCAGCGGGTGCAGCTGCTGGCGCGCGGGCGGCAGCAGCGGCGGCTTCGAAGAGGTTGCGGGGGACGTTGGAGGCGGCGGCGTGAGTAGGAGCGACGAGGGGGAGAGCGGCGGCGCCGGAGGAAGGGGTAGGAGTTCCAGGAGCGACGGGGGCAGGAGCGGGAGGACCAGCGGACTCGGGAATGCCCTGGCGGTGAGAATGGGATCGGCAAGGGGGTCCACCAGCTGCGAAAGGGAGCAACGTACGGTCATGAGGTACTCGACTGCTCGGTGAGGGTTGTTGTAGCTAGCTCGCATCGCGCGCATGACCTCGGACTTTTCGAAGCCCATCGACACCATCTCGTTGACGCTCGTCTCGAGGGCGGAACCGACGAGGAAGGAAGAAGGGTCCTGGCTGCTGGCGGAAGGAGTTTCGGGTTCGGCGGCAGAGACGGCGGTGGCGGCGGGGGCAGGGCCAGGAGCATCGGGCGCGACGGGAGCTGCAGGAGTGGGTTGGGCGGGGGTTTGGGGAATCGCGGCGGCAGAGGTCGAGGCGGCGGGAGGGGCGGGAGGAGCGGCAGCCTTGGGAGGTTTAGTCATCATCACGACGCAAAACTGGGTGCGAGGAGAACCAGACGTTAGCTGAGGGAGTGGCGAACACGCGAGTCACGAGAGTTGGCGACGTACGTCCTTCTCCTTGAAGTTGGCCTCTCCGACCGTCTTATCATCTGCAAGGATCTTGCCTGTGGACAGCGCGAGTTAGCTCCTTTCCCTGCGCGAGCCAGCTCCAACCCAGCGAGCGCGTACCTGAGAAGATGATCTTCTGGAGCTCCTGGGCCAACCCTTGGTCCTTCTCGATCTTCTTCTTGACGTCGAGGATCTGGCGGCAAGGGGGAGTAAGGTTCAGTACAGTGCTGTGGATGTGTTCTGTTGTTGGAAGAGCTGACCGTCTCTGTAGAGTCTGCCTCGATAACAAACTGTTTCTGCTGAAGAGTCTTGAACGTGATCTTGACCACTAGGAATAAGAAGAAGATTAGAGTCAGCGGGGTCTTGGAATAGAAGCTCTTGCTTACTCTTGACCTTGAATCAAAGAGAGGAGCAAGGATTGGCAAGGGGAGAGAAGCCCGTCGGCGTCGTCAGCGTTGGTTAACTCACTTAGTAATAATATAATCGAAATGAATTGAATATCTGCTCCCCCACACGAACCCAGCTGGTTCTCCCAAAGCTCGCCTCTCTCTCTCTCCCCTGGGCGCTGTACTCGACAAGGTAAACTCACAACTCATTCCGGCAGTTTATCCAGTTCGCACACGCTCAACTCGACTACTAGCAGCAGCAGCAGCAGCAGCCAAGCATCAACTCGGCACAGTATCACAACCCGGACTCTCTTCCCGCCGAATCCCCCTTTCGCAGCTCTCTGATGCCCCCAGAACGGACTCAGAAACGACGAGGCTCTGCTTCAGAGGAACCCCGCCCTTTGAGCTCAACGTGAGCTCCTTCCCTCTTCACCCCGGGCGCCTGCTCCCCTCAGCTGACCCGCGTGGATCCAGCTGTCTCTCGTGTCGTCAGTCCACCAGCGTGGATCAGCAGAGTCATTGGCTCATTCCACTTGTGCAGGCGCGAGAAAGGTTCGATGTTCCAGCGGGAAACCAGTCCGTCGCAGCCGTTCCAAACCCTGGCCCCTTCGCAAGCTGAACCCGTCGCGTAGATCTGCAGCAACTGCCAGAACAATGGATCCGAATGCATCTACAAGGAACGACAGAAGCCGGGCCTGAAGCAAGGAGTCGGGAGTAAGCTGATGGAACGCGTCGCGTGAGTTACAATGAGGATGTCGACTGTCTGGGTGCTGACGTGCGTCCACAGAGCCCTCGAGGCTACTCTTACTCGCGAATCGTCTCGAATTGACGGGTTGTGCGCGCACCTACCGTCCCCTTCGCCCCTCATGCCGCCCCCCGGCAGCACGAGCGCCGTCGGCAACGGCACATTCCACTTTGCACCCCAGCCTCCCCTTTCGTACCTCGCCCAATCGAACGGAGTAGCTGATGGATCTCCGATGAGTACCGGCTCATTCATGGACTCGACGGACTTGCCTCCACACGACCTCGTGCTTTCCCTGTGCGTCTCTCCTTTCAAATCCCCCGCGTCGCAGATTCCTAATGGCTGGCACGCAGAATCGACCTCTTCTTCCTCCACGTCTCGCCCTTCGCTCCCTTTCTTCTTCGCGAACACGTACCACGGGATGGCGCACCCTACCCTATCACTGTCTACGCGGTCGTCGTCATCTCTCTTCGCTTCTCTGTCGACCCTCGCTGGCAACTTGCGACCTTTCCCTCAAAAGCGTTCTACCACCAAGCAGCTCGTCAACGCGTCGTGATGAACAGCGTGAGTCTTTTTCGCCTCTCGCCAACGCCTCGCCACGCCTAACGGCGTTTTCGCAGATCGATTCGACTTCAGTCACCTCGCTTCAGGCGCTCGCTCTCATCGCACTCGACACCGTTGGCGGCGGCGCAGCACCCAACAGCTGGGGGAGTCTCGCCCTCATCAGCCGCGCCATCACTCACGTCGGGCTGCACACGGAAGCCGACCCCGCACGCAGCGCAACGGGGCAGGGTCAGATCAATCGCGTCTCGCTCCTCGCTCCGCCGGCCGACTTCCGCGAGGAAGAAAGTCGACGGCGCCTGTTCTGGTCATCCTTTATTCTCGATCGCTGGACTGCAGTATCGACGGGATGGGAGTGAGTTGAGCTCGCTTGCCTCCAGGATTGACCTGACGCGCTCGTCTTCCTGCCTCCAGGTTCGCTTTGTCCGACACCAACTTTGCGCGAAACCTTCCATGTAGTCTTGAGGCCTGGTCCGAAAACGTGCGTTCCCCTCTCCTCCCTCTCCCTCGTGTCTCGCTGCAAACACTGACTGCGTTCGCAGATCCCGACAAAGACTCCTTTGTTCCGCTCCCCGATCTTCGACGACGGAGTTCCCACCGGATTTTCCGATACCGACACTCGACTGGCGTCCCTCATTGAGATCATGGATCTGCTGGGGCGCGTTCATGGCCTGCACCGACAGCCTCTCAACACGTCGAGCGAGCCAGACGTCGAGGTCTTCCTGGAGCGTACTCGCGTGAGTTTTCGGTGCTCCTCGTTTGCGGCGAATGAGGGATCCTGACGCTGCCCATCGCCCAGACTCTCGACGCCTCCGTCCGCCGCTGGTTCTCTCGCCTGCCGTCTGAGATGCACGAACCGCTGCGACCGGATTCACACGCGCTCGTTATCCTCGTTCTCGGGATCTACCACGCTGCGTTGATCAAGCTTCACGCCATCGTCCGTTCTTCCTTCCAGCCTCAGATCCCGGACTAATCCATCGTGTGCGTTGATAGATCGCTCACCCACCCAACCCTTCGACCTTCCTCCAGCCCAACGCCGACGCTAGCCATGCCGTCTTTCTCAGCGCAACTCAACTCGCCGCCATCGCCGGAACGACCAACGTCTCCGACGAGGTCCCGAGCCACTCGCCATACCTGCTCTGGTGCTTTTGGGTGGCTGCTCGAGTTCTTTTCGGTGCGTTCCCTTCCCGCAGTTCTCACACAGGACCTTCTGATGCTCCATTCTTCGAAGTGCGAGCGTATCACAGCTCCGCACCAATCGATCCTTCCGTCGCGCAACTCCTCGAAGCTCTGGATGCAGGAGGGAAATTCTGGGACCTCGGTCGTGCGTCCTCCTTCTCCACATCCTCGAGGTCCTCATCGCTGACCTTTATCATCCCAGGCCGCTACTCCAAGCTCCTCAAGCGGGCGCTCGCCAAGCTTTCCGGCTCGGGCTTTGGGTCAATGGCAGCTCCCGACGCTCTCACGCAAGAAACGGCCGTCAGGTGAACTCTCTCGCTACCCCCACCGGTGCTGCGCGAGCTAACTCGCACCCTCGCAGCGTCCTTCTCGACTTCCGCAAGACCAGCTACGCCGCAGAAGGAACCGTTCCTGCGAGCGGAACCGCCACTCCAGCGATTCAAGATCACCTCGTAGGGACGCCGTTCCCGCACCAAGGGTTCGATGGGCTTGATGGCATGCTCGCGGGCTGGAATCCGGCGCAAGGGTATGGGGGAGGGGAGGTCGACGACCCTGCGCTGGCGACGATGCTGGAGCTTCATTCGTGGTTTGAGCTGCCAGGAACGATCTAATTAATGACACGCTTGTTGTTGGGATTCACGTCGAAGAGCGGCAAAGCTTGCGAGAGGGAGAGGACAGGGCCGAATCCCACGAAGCCCGTCGCAGAACGAACACCGCCGTTGCTCTGCACTGCTCATTCGGTTTTCGATTCGAACCAATCTCCGCGCCTACACATCGCTGTAGTTGACACCCGACCGTCCTCCCGCTCCTCCTCCTGCGCCCTGGCCTGACTCTCCGTTCGGTCGAGGACCCGCTGGCGGCGGTCTCCCCGCACCGGGACGCTTCGCCAACATGTCCATCATGCTCACCTTCCCCGACGACGAAGGAGCCGGTCCTCGCTGGTCTCCTCCTCCGTAGTTGGGGCCGCGCTGCGAAGGGTAGGGAGCTTGGTGCTGCTGCTGCTGCTGGTGGAAGGGAGGCTGCTGGGAGTGGGAAGGGTGGTGGGAGAGGTGGCGTTGCTGAGGAGGAGGGAATGGGCCTTGGAAGGAGGCTTGCGCGAAGCCAGGGGGCGGTCCGCCGTACGAAGGAGGCGGCAGGGGACCCGATCCCATGTCGAACCGCATCGGCTGGTTCCCGTAGCCTTGAGGTCCTCCGCCGTTCAAAGGCGGTGCGCCATACGGCGGACGTCCTTGAGGAGGAGCTTGACCGAACGATTGGCGAGGCTGTTGGCCGTGGTTGAGGGGGACGGGTTGTTGACGAGGCAGAGGGACGCCGAACGCCGCTTGCTGAGTCTCCTCGCGCTTCCTTCGATCGAACTCGTGGGACGAGGGGAAGACCGGCATGCTGCAGCAGCACGCATCAGCGCGGAATCTGTTGAAGGGAGCTGCGGACCGAACTCACAGCTTGGGATCGGTGGGGTAGGGCTCTGTCCAGAACCATTGGTGGTCGAGAGCTTCGACGGCAGTGAGGCGCTTCCGAGGATCGAGGACGAGTAGATGCTCCATCAGGTCGACAAAGTCCTCTCCGTACCTGAAAAAAAAAGCAGTCAGCAGGAGCGCTCGAGCGAAAAAGAACGCACTCCTGGTACTCGCTCGCGATGCGCCTCGGGCACGAACTCCACGAAACAACACCCTCGCAGCCTGGGAGCTTCGACCATCCAGGCATGCTTTGCTCGTTGGGCGAGCCGCACATGCTGATCGAAGAAGGGGTCAGGGGCAAGGCGCAAGAGCGGGAGAGGGCATAACGCACAAGAAGATCTTCTGCGCCTGGTCGACGTCCGAGGTTCCAGGGAAGATGGGCTTCTTCTTGAACATCTCCGCGATAACGCAGCTGGGAGAGGCCGTCAGCGCAAAGTTCACGAAGCTGCTCCAACACGTTGAACGCACCCGACGCCCCACATGTCGACAGGCGTGTGGTACTTGCGGTCGCCAAGGAGGAGCTCCGGAGGTCGGTACCAACGCGTGACGACGCAGTTCGTGTACAGCTGCGAGCGCCCTCGATGAGTGGAGAAACGAAAGTGGCGAGAGGGAGAAACGCACCCGTCCTTTCGAGACCTTCTCGATGCTCCGAGCGAGTCCAAAGTCTGCGATCATGAGGACGCCCTTGTTGTTGATGAGGAGGTTCGCGGCTTTCATGTCGCGATGAAGGATGCCGTTCTAAAGGTCGCCAAATCAAAGTTAGCCGAGCCCCCAAAGCCAGGAGAGCGAAGAACGGACCTTGTGCAGGTACGCAGTTCCCTGGAGCAGTTGCTTCGCGTACTGCTTGATGTGGTGCGTCTCGAACTTGACCGCCGAGTTCTCGAGCAAGCCGGCGAGATCGTGGTCCATGTAGGGAAAGACCATGTACGTCTTGCCGAGCTTGAACGTGTCGCGCTGTCCTGAGCGAGCGAAAAGGCGTCAGCAGGGAACGCGCGAGAAGCAAAAGCAGTCGGCTTACCATCCTCGACGGCGATGTCGACGACGGGAACGACGTTGGGGTGGTTGAGCGCCTTGAGGATCCGGATCTCCCTAAGCGACGTGATTGGCATCTGCGAAAGCGAAGGGTGAGCTAAACCCTTGCTCGCCCGTCAAGAAAAGAAGACTGACCCCATCGCTCTCGTTGTGCACGAGGATCTCCTTCAACGCCACGACGTCCCCCTTGCGAACCTTGAGCGCTCGCGAAACGAGCTTCTCCTCCTCCTTGTCGACACCGCTCCTCGCGAGCGCGTTGCCCTTGTTGTCGACCTTGCCTCGAATGCCGAGCCAAACGAGTCCGAACGTCCCTTCGCCCAACTTGGTCTTCAGCGTGTACTCGGAGATGTGCGACGACCCGACGAAAGGGTGCTCGTCTGGAGCGTCCTTTCGAGGCATCCCCTCGAGCGCCACCGGCTCTGGCGACGGCTCGCGCAGCCAGTCGCCGCCTGGAGGCGCAGCGTGACCCGAGTGCGCCATCGCTCGACAGGTATGCGGGCCTGGAGTGCGCGACGTCGTCGACATCGATTCGGGTGTGGCGGTGGTCGGAGAAGTGGTGCGCGAGTTGAGGGCGGAGATGGAGGGGTGGAGAGGCGCGTGTGGGGACTGGGGTCGTCCTTGGTTCTCCTCGGGAGTGGGTGGCGGGAGCTGGACTGGAGTAGTGGAAGGGAGAGGGGGAGGAGGAGGAGGCGGCTCCGCGGGGAGAGGTGGAGCTTCTGCGAAGATGGAGCGACTCGCTGCGGTAGAGGTAGGCGGAGGAGGGGGAGGAGGGAGCTTGATGGCGTTGAAGGAAAGGGAGATTCGATCCTGCGTCACTGGCAGAAGTCCTTGCGAGGTTGGCGCCGTCGAACGCCCGCTGGAGGAGGGCCTGGGAGGCGACGAACGACGCGTCGGCTCGAATCCCTCCCTCTGGCGCGCCCCTCCTCCATCTCGCCAGGCGTCTCCTCCACCTTGACTCTGCCCAGAACGCTGCTCGTATGGCCGACTCGAGCGAGAATCGCCGTACTGCGGAGGACCACCACGAGAGTAGGCGGACTGGTCCTGACTTGAGCGCCAGGAGTCGTTGGATCTCGGGCCGTCGTCTGGTCGATACGAGTCGTAGGAGCGGCCGTTCCAGTTCTTGCCGTAGTTCTCTTGCGGTCCAGGACGTCGGGGAGACCTTGAGCGACGACGAGGGGATGCGCCCCCTTGCCTGGGCGATGATCTCGGGTGACGAGGCGACTGGACTGGTGGACCTTGGCGGGAGCGAGACTTTTGAGGTGGAGGCAAGGCGAGGTCGAGGTCGGACTGAGGAGAGGGGGAGCGAGGGGAGCGCGAAGGGGATTTTCGTGGCGGCCCCGTCGACGCTTCGCTTTTGCGACGTTTGGCGGGTTTGTCGGGTTTGTCGTCGTAGTCGAGGACGACGGGTGCCCCGACTCTAGCGTCGCCTCCTCGTCTTGACGCGCCGTCCTCGTCGTCGCACCTGCGGCGGTGCGATACTGGACGGCCTTCGCGTTCGCGCCGATCACCCTTCGACGACGACGAGTAGTGGCGGTCCTCCTTCCTCCTCGACGAATGGTAGCGACCCGAATCGCGGTCCAAGTCGTTGTCGTCGTCCCGGTGCGTTGGACGATACGAATCTGGCTGCCTGTCCGACCGCCTGTCCCTCTCCCTCTCCCTACTTGGACTCCTACGATCTCTCCTCAAATCCGATCCTCTTGACTGCCAGTCGCTCGTCCCAATACTGCCGCTCCTGCTCCTCATAGACTCCGCCTCGTCCCTCCTCCCTCCATCCCTCCTCTCACGGGAGCCATGGCTTTGCTGCCCCGACGGCTCTCCAGCCCGATCACGCTTCCCCTCCCTGCCATACATCCCATGTCCCCACGTCTCGCCTCCGTTGCCCTTGCCCCCCTCGAACGCGTCGCCACTGCCCGACTGCGAGGGCGCCTCGGCGACCAAGTCTGCTCGAAGGGGCTGCGAGCGGAGGGGGGAGGAAGGTCGAGAGCCTTGTTGCGCGAGTACTGGGAGGAGGGGCTTGGAGGGTACGCTGGAGGGAGGTCGGGGGAGAGTCGAAGATGCGGGACGAGGAGGGGTGGCGGGGCGGGGGGAGGGGATGGCGAGAGAGGCGGCGGGTGTGGGCGGAGGAGGGGGAGGTAGGAGAGGGCTAGGAAGGACTGCAAGAAGCTCTGCTGTTGGTTCGCCGTCGGCGGCGCCGTTCGTCGGTCCTCGAGTTGCGGCCTCCTTGGCGGCGCCCTTCATCGAGAACGGCTGCGCCGTAGCATCCTTGCGCAGGGAAGCTTTGGCGGGTTTGGGGGGCTGCACTGGGACCTTTGAGGGCGGAGGCCTGAGTGGGAACGCGACCTTTGAGCGGATTGGGCCTGGCTTGAGGGAAGGAATCGCGTGCGAGGGGATGGAGGGGGCGGGGGAAGTGTGAGATTCGTAAGAAGGGCGTCCTGCAGCCGAGTCCTTGATCCGGAGTCCTGTTGGGACTGGAGGAGCGGTGTTGCCGCCTTGAGAGCGATTCGTCGACGAGGTTGAGGAGGGCGGTGGAGGGCGCTGAGGCTCGCGCACTTCTCCTTCCTCGGGCTCAGAATCTTGAGGACCCATGGCTGGGGACGGAGGCGATAGAGTGCAGTCGTCCTCCGAGCTCCACGAGAGGAGGAGGTGTGGCGAGAGGGAAAGAGCGATTTGGATTTCGAGAGCGGGGGAGGTTCGTTCCTCGCGCCGAGTCTGTCTCTCTCACCCAGGCGTGGTTGCGACAGCTCGTTGGATTCTAGTATAGCAAGGGAGAAAGGGGAAGGTATATCTGCTGGAGGAGGAGGGGGAACGGGGGAACACAAGCACAGAGCGTCGCGGAGGCGACCTTGATTCACCATTCGAACTCGCTGGGAGAGAGGCACGCGTTGGATCATCCAAGGCATCAGAAAGAGGCGGAAAGAGTACTCACCCACTGCACTTGGCAAAGAGGTAGTCCTTCCCTCCGACCGAGACGAGACCGTCCTTGAGCGTGACCTGCTCCGGCGCGCATCAGCTCCCAACCCTTGCGACCGATTCGCTCCCACCTCTCCTCGGAAACGGACCTTCCACTTGTTCTTGACGCGCTGAACCTTTTCGTACAGCGCAATCACAATGTCCCCCGAATCGGCGCCTGCCTCCTCGTCCTCCGCATCGACCTCCTCCTCTGGGTCGTCCAGGTCCGAGTTGATCTCATCATCGTCGTCCGCCTTGCCCTTGTCCTCTCCTCCCTCCTCCTTCTTCACTCCCGCTTCCTTCTTGACCTTGGCCCCCGCCGCCTGCGCTGCTGCTGCTGCTGCCGCCGCCTGCGCGAGAGAGAACGCCACTTGGGTCAGCACGCCCTTCCGCCAGTCGCAGTCACGCGGCGAGCGAACGCACGGCACCATTCAATCCAGCCCCCTGCACGTGCGGGATAGGCGGGAAATTCTTGGCGATTGCAGCCATGGCGGGGTCGTTGGAGAAGTCGGCGACGCGGGACTGAGCGACCTTGGCCTCCCAGCTGCGGAGGAGCTCCTGGAGGACGACGTCTTCAACTCCTACTTCGTCAAAGTCGGCGCGAACGTTCTCGATGACATCGTTGATGATCGTTCGGTAGACGGCGGGCTGGGGAGGGGGGAGTCAGCTCGTGTGCCCCGAGTGGTGCTGTTCCGTCCGTTTTCCCAGTCCTGGTAGCGAGCCTTGCTTACCACCTGCTTGTTTGACATCTTCGCAAGGCTGTCTCCTTCCCTAGTTGGGACTGGGCAGTAGCTGGAGAGTCCCCCGAGAGATGGACGAGTGCTGGAGAGAGAGTTGACTCGGCTTCCTGCTGAGACTCTGAGTCGACCTGGCTGTGACTTCTCTGGCTATAAGTCCTACTCAACGAACGAGGTAACAAGCAAGAGAGCGTTCACCTTGAGCAGTCGACTCCTTCACGATCTTCGACTTGTTGAGAATTTCGTCCTCGCCTTAAGCCCTTCCCCCTTCAGCTCTCCCTTTGACGACCCTCGCACCTTCCGAATCCTTTTACCATGTTTGCCGTTCGCTCCGTTCGCTCCCTCCGACTTGCAGCAGCTCGCCAGCCGATCCTGTCTCGACGTGGCTACGCAGAGGCCTCGAGTGACAAGCTCAAGCTTTCCCTCGTCCTTCCTCACGAGGTCCATCACCCTTTCTCCTGCCCTCAGCAGACGCCAGCTGACACGAGCACCTGCAGACCATCTTCAGCAGTGCAGATGTCGTCGAGGTTCGCGTTGCCGCCGAGAGTGGAGACATGGGATTGTGAGTTGGGGAGGGTCCACCCAGCAGCGGGCTTTTCGGGGAGAGCGGAGGGGGGAAGGGGGACAAGGGACAGCGGTGGTCGCAGAAACGAGCAGGGTATTGCAGGAGCTGGTTCAAGGGGGGACAAGACCTGGTGGAAGCGTCGTGGGAGCAGCACTAACCATCAACTTGCGGTCTCTCTCCCCCAGCCTCGCCAACCACGTTGCTTCCATCGAGTCCCTCAAGCCTGGAGTGCTCGAGGTCATCGAGGGATCTGCCGCCGAGTCCAAGAAGTGGTTCGGTGCGTCTCGTTCCTCCTCCCCCAGGCTGGCGTGACTCCCCTGGTCGCCGACGTCGGGCGATATCGGTCGTGCCTTGCTCTGGAGCCCCAGCTAACCCAGCTTTGGTAACCTTCTTTGCATCGCAGTGAGCGGAGGATTCGCTAACATGCACCCCAACAACCTCCTCACCATCAACGCCGTTGAGGCCTGTACGTTCCACTTCTCGCGATCCCCCTCCCCAATCGAGCTCCCAGCTGACCTTGCGCTCCTCGCAGACCCTCTCGACGCTTTCTCGCCCGAGGTGTGCCATCCTCCTTCCCACCTGCTAGCTAGCGCGGGCCACTGACGTGCTCTCTCCCCTCCTCGCACAGGCTGTCCGAGCTGGACTCGCCGAGGCCCAGAAGGTCGCCGGTGGCAGTGGATCCGAGGCGGAGAAGGCAGAGGCCCAGATCGAGGTGGAGGTCTTCGAGGCGCTCCAGCTCTCGATGAAGGCTTAAGCTCTCAACTGGTTCGAATACCGAAAGAAGTGCGGGGACAACGGTAGAAAGGAAGGGGGAGAGGGAGCAGGAGATGCAAGTTTCAAGCGTGCTGCTCACTTTGCTCTCGTCGTGTGGGGACGCTCGACTGATCACCTGCTTGGGCTGCGACTAACACTGCTGGGAGCTCGTCTTGAGCCTGTCCTCGACCTGCTCCATTCCGGCTCCCTGCTTTGGGGGTTTGTCTCGATCGACGGCGTTCTCACATTGTCCTGCGCACGGCGGACTCTCTCGGACGGCTGGCCTGGGGTCTGCCCTCGGACTCGCTTCGCAAGATGGGGTGGAATCGCTGCTGCTGCTTGCTGCTGCTTTGAGGAGGCGTTTCGACCTGAATTGGTCTCTACGCCTCACGAGAACGTCACTCTGGTATCTCAGCTTTCCCATCTCGTCGTCGTCGTTGTCGTCGTTGTCGTCGTCGTTGAGAGAGAGAGACGGCGACGAAGCGGGAAACATTTCACGAATTTACTTGACGAGATTTTCACTTTGGAGACGCTTGGAGTTGAGCAGACGAGCGAGGGCTGGCCCAGCTCTTTCACTCCTTCCAACTTGCAACTCTCGCCGTTCTTCGTTCCCCTCAAGCCCAGGGCAATCTCCTCCTCCTCCGTACGTTCACTCTCCTCCTCGAACTTGTTCCACTCGAGCCTCCTCCGTTCTAACCTCCCTTTCGTGGCTTCGACAGCTCGTCCACCTCAGATCAGCACAACAAGCAAATGGCGCCTAAGAAGGAACCCGCTGCTGGCAAGATCTACCTACCAGGAGACATCGTACGTGACTCTGCCCTCCTCTCCGCTCCCCTCGCTCCCCGCCCCCTCGCCGCCATCCTCGCGCGCGCTTCTTAATCGCCCCGCCCCTTCCGCCCTCACGTCTTGACACGCGCTAACGCCTGGCTTCGTACAGGTCCTCGCCAAGGTCAAGGGATTCCCCATGTGGCCCGGACAGGTAAGCCTTCCTTCCTCACCGTCTCCTCGGCGCGCGCCGAGGGGCGTCGAGCGTTTTCCCAGAGTGCGTTGGGGGGCCGACGGGCGAGCTGGCGGGGGAGCAAGCGAGCTCAAGGAGGGTAGCGGTACTACTGCGTGCTCGGTCAAAGGAGGGTCTCGGTCGACGATACGGGTACAAACGCGACTGGCGTCGTGGCGGACGTTCCCGAAGCTGACGTGCCGCCGTCTCTCCCTCCCCTCCCCCACTCGCAGGTCGTCGACAACGAGGACGCTCCCGTAGGTGTCAAGAAGGAGAAGCCGCCCAAGGGCAAGCCTGCCGCCCTCGTCCAGTTCTTCCCTACCGGCGACTAGTGCGTCGCTTTCCTGCGCCCTCCGCGCTCGCCAAACTGACCCCATTACCCCACTCCCCCACCAGCTCCTGGACCGGATCCAAGGACATGTCCTCCCTCTCTCCTCGCGAGATCGACGCCTACCTCTCGGCACCGCACAGGAAGAGCGGCGACTTGCTCGGCGCGTACAGGGTCGCGCAGAACCCCGCCGCGTGGAACGCTGCGCGCGCGAGGGAGACGGCCGAGTACGACGAGGCGGTCGCGTTCCTCGAGGAGGACCAGCTGGCGAGCGAGGGCGAGTTTGCTCAGGCCGAGATGGAGGGCAAGAGCGAAGGGAAGAAGAGGAAGAGGAAGAGCGAGGGCGCCGAGGGCAAGGCCAAGGACAAGAGCGAGCAGAAGGCCAAGAAGGCCAAGTTGGAGAAGCTCGCAAAGACCAGGGTGAGTCGCTTTGCTTTGTTTCGTCGCGATTGGGAGCTGCGCGCGAGGTGGGGAGTGATTTTTGGGACCGGCTCGCTGACGTCGACCTCGTTTTCGCCTGCGCAGACTGCTGGAGGGAGCTCGAAGAAGGCTGCGGCTGGAGCTGAGCACTCAGAGGATGAGGCAGAGCCCTCTGCGAAGAAGTCCAAGTCTGCTGCCGATGGTGAGTCGTCGTTTTCGTCGTCACTTTGCGGCCGTTTCTAACACCCATGGACTAGATACCGAGGATGCTGGACTCAAGGTTGTTCGTGAATGGCGCCACAAACTTCAGAAGATCTTCCTCGGCAAGGGTACTCTGGCTGCTGCCGTGAGTTCTCTCACCGTCGACTTGCGATTCGCGAGATCTGACGTTCCTTCCTCCTCGTTTCGCAGGACATGCCGAAGTGCGCTCAGTACTTTGACGACATGGAGAGGTTCGAGATGCACAAGGACTGGCTCGCCGTAAGCTTCTTTCTCCCCCGCTTCCTCGAGAAGCGTCCAGCTCACACCTCGACTCCGCTCAGGAATCCAAGCTCGGCAAGGTTCTCAAGCGCATCCACCTCCTCGCCGATGGTCAGATTCCGGACGAGGACAAGTTCAGGTTCCGCGAGCGCGCGGCGGCTCTCGCTACGACCTGGACGAACGGCATCAACACCGACTCGCCGGCGCCTGCAGCCGCCGCCGCCACGAACGGCCAAGCTCCTCCTGCTGCCGCCCCAGTCGACGTCCCCATGGCCGAGGCTGCTCCTGCACCGGCTCCTGCACCCGAGCCTATGCCAGTCGTCGAGGCACCGGCTGCCGTCGAGGCTGCTGTCGAGGTCCCCGCGGTGGCGACGAACGGAGCGGTCGCGATGGAGGTCGATGCGGCGCCCGAGGAGAACGGAGCGGCGGTGGTCGAGGACAAGGTCGACGAGCCGAAAGCGGAGGAGGTCGTCGCGCCTGCACCTCTCGCGGCTTGAGGACAGCTTCGCAGCTTGCTCTCCCCTTTTCGACTCCCCCCCTTATCCTGTATCGCCTACCTTGCCACCAACCCTTTCCTCGACTTCTTACCCTTCGACCGTCCTCCTTCTCAACCTGTTACCACCATCAAAATTCGCCGCCACTCTTGCGAAGGCTCGCTTTCTCCCCCTTTCGACCCTCGATCCTGGACGCCCTCTCCCCCCCTTCCTTCTCCCCACGCCGACTACTCCACCGCCAGCTTTGACCGTCAAGGTTTATCCTCCCTCGTCGGTCAAGCCTCCTCTCACTTCTCTCCCTCCTCCCCTCCTCCATCCCCTCGATGCGCGGCGTCGCTACCTTCGCAACCTCGCTAAACGAATCGCCACCACCCAGCGCAAGGAGCGGCTTCCTCTCCCCCTCCCCTCCTTCCTCCCTCCCCGGGATCAGTCATCTCCCTCTTCCCCCTCCCTCGGTAGTTGAAGATGTCGAGTTCGTCGTTCTGTGATATTTGATAGTCTTTTTCAATCGGTCCTTGTCGCTCTCTGGTGCAAAGCGAGGCGAGAGGGGAGATGCTCGAGCTCCTCGTCGTCGAAAATTCAGCGAACCCCGTTTCGTCGCCTAGGGCCTGGTCGACGCCTGAGCCCAAACGACGACGAGGCTCTTTCTCTTCCTCCCCTCTCCTCTCGTCAGTTTGCTCTCTCGTTCTCGCCTTTGTTCGAGAGTCGTCTGCACCACTCGACTGGCGTACTAGAACCACAGCGCGTGCCCTGAACGAGACAGTGAGTCGATTTGGAAAGCCAACTCTTGCCCCTCCCGAGTTCTGACTTGCGCTCCTCGGCAGCGTTCAATCTGCAGCTACTCGACCAGCCAGCATGGACGGAGCCACTCCTTCCTACCCTCCTACCCTCCCCGCTCTCAGCCACTTCCCTCCCGCCCCTTCCCCAACGCAGCACCTCACGACCTCCCTCCCTCCGCCCGCCAACGGCGCCGCCTACACCTCCTCGGACCTCCAACGCCCTCAACAGAGTCTCTCCGCCGTTCCCAACCGTGCTCAGGATGAGGACACGGACGTGGACATGAGCGAGAGCGAGGCGTCCGCCAAGCCGGAGGAGGAGGAGGAGGAGGACGCAGAGTTCGCGGCCTACTCGGACGCATCCGCGTCGGCCTCTCCACCCGTCGTCGCGCCTGGACACGCGGCCAAGAAGAGGGGGAACAAGGTGGGCTTGCCGGACTACGCGGACCCTGACTTGTATGGCTTGAGGAGATCGGTCAGTCGCGCTTTCGCGAGACAAGGTCGTCCGACTGGGAGCTGATCCAGTTGTTCTGTCGCTCAGGGTCGAGCGGGTCAGACGAGCTCCAAGGTACGTCGTCTGCGGGGGATCTAGGGAGGAGGGAAGCTGACGCCACTTGCAGGCGTACGGGGAGGACGGGTCGAGTGATGGTGATTCGGATATTCGGCCTAGCAATCGCGCAAAGGGGAGGAAGGGCAAGGGCTCTGGCAGAGCCAGTGCGTTTGTCCGCTCGCGTTCTTCAGTGGCTGCCATGGCTGACGCGTTGGATCACCACAGGCAACGCGACCAACACGTTCCAGCGACGCGCCAGCATCTCCGAGTCGTCAGAGGAGGACTACGGAGGCCCCTCGCACAAGAAGAGGAAGCGCAAGCTTCAGAAGCGGTCCGTCAAGGAGTTTGAGATGCCGAGGATCTCGTCGAGGAACGGCAAGCAGCTCCCCAACTACAACGAGGCGGAGATGGACTTTGACCTGAGCGAGTCGGACGACGGACTTCCCTACGCGGCGGCGGAAGAGGAGAAAGGTGAGTATCGGCAGGGCTCACACGCGTCTAAATTTCTCTAACGGCTTCTTTGTGACCTCGCAGGAGTGGAGGACTCGATCGACGGCGTTCACGCGCACAAGCGGGACGGAGAGCACGGTACGCCAGCTTCTCCTCCCTTCCTCTTCTTGCCGATCCTGATTCACTTCTCGCAGAGGACGACGAGCGAGACGAGCCGACGCGAAACCTACGCTTCCTCGTCAAGTGGCAGAGCTACAGCCACATCCACAACACCTGGGAGACGTACGAGTACCTCAAGCGCTTCAAGGGCTTCAAGCGCGTCGAGAACTACATCAAGGCCGTCTGGGCGACTCATCAACACATCCTCAACGACCCGGCCACCTCTCGCGAAGATCTCGAAGCGCTCGAGATTGAAAAGGAGCGCCAGGCCGAGCAGCTCGAGGCGTACAAGCAGGTTGAGCGTATCGTCGCCCAGCGGAACGCTCCTGCGAATGCCGACATCGATCACGACCATCGTGAGCTCTTTCTCCTCTCCCGCCTTCGCGAGCTCTCACTGACCGCCCGCAGTCGAGTACCTCTGCAAGTGGCGAGGCCTCGTCTACGCCGAATCGACCTGGGAAGACCACGACACCGTTCGCGCGATCGCTGCCGAGGCCATCGACTCCTTCCTCGAACGCACCAGCAGCCCTCACCTCCCGCACAAGAGCACCAACTACTCCAAGGGCCGTCCCGCCTTCCACAAGATGGCCGTCGAGCCCGACTACATCAAGGTCGGAGGAACGCTCAAGGACTTCCAGATCACCGGTCTCAACTGGCTTGCGTACCTCTGGTCGCGAGGCGAGAACGGCATTCTTGCCGACGAGGTGTGCCTCTTCCTCTCTACTCGATCGTGGCTCGCACTGATGCCGTTTGCGCAGATGGGACTCGGAAAGACGGTTCAGACCTGCGCCTTCCTCTCCTACCTCTACCACGAGCTCCAGCAGTACGGCCCCTTCCTCGTCGTCGTCCCCCTCTCGACTCTCCCCGCCTGGCAAATGCAGCTCGCGCAGTGGTCGCCCGACCTCAACGTCATCGCTTACACTGGCAACGGACCCAGTCGAGCCATCATCCGCGAGCACGAGTTCGGCTCGCAGAGGAAGCTCAAGTTCAACGTCCTCCTCACCACCTACGAGTTTGCGCTCAAGGACAAGGCCGACCTTGGGTCGCTCAAGTGGCAGTACATCGCGGTCGACGAGGTGCGTCGTTTCGTCTCGTGTTCGAAGCGTGCAGTGCTGACGAACGACTTCTTTCGCCAGGCTCATCGCCTCAAGAACAGCGAGTCTCAGCTTTACGAGGCGCTCATCAGCTTCCCTGCTGCCGCCAAGCTTCTCATCACTGGTACTCCCCTGCAGAACAACGTCAAGGGTGCGTCGCTTCATCAACGGCCTTTGCACTCCCGCTGATCCCTTGTCGCGCCTTGCAGAGCTGCTGGCGCTCATGCATTTCCTGCACCCTGAGAAGTTCCCTCTCGCTGGCGACTTTGATCTCAACGGTTCGTCCCCCCACCCCACCAGTTCTCGCAGCGACTGATTCATCGTTGGCAGACGAGGAGAACGAGGCCAAGATTCGCGACCTCCACGGCAAGCTCGAGTCCATCATGCTTCGTCGTCTCAAGCGCGACGTCATCAAGGAGCTTCCCACGAAGAGCGAACGCATCCTTCGAGTCGAGATGTCCAACATGCAGACCTGGTGGTACAAGAACATCCTGACCAAGGTTCGTCGCCGTCTCTCCCTGTCTCTCCCGCACCGTCCTGACTCTTGCTCTCGTAGAACTACGCGGCTCTCAGTGGAACCGATCCTGGAGTCTCCCTCCTCAACGTCGCGATGGAGCTCAAGAAGGCCTCGAACCATCCCTTCCTCTTCGAAGGCGCCGAGACGCGCTCTGACCTTCGCGAGGAGACCCTCAGGGGAATCGTCACGAACAGCGGCAAGATGGTCCTCCTCGACAAGCTCCTCGCGCGACTCAAGCAGGATGGACATCGCGTTCTCGTCTTCAGTCAAATGGTCCGAATGCTGTGAGTTCGCACCGCCTGCGCCTTACAACCGTGCACTGACGCTTTGGCTCCCCAGCGACATCCTTTCCGATTACTGCGCGCTTCGTGGTTACCTCTACCAGCGTCTCGACGGAACCGTTCCTTCGGAGACTCGTCGCAAGGCGATCGAGCACTACAACGCGCCGGGATCGCCTGACTTCGTCTTCCTTCTCTCGACTCGCGCTGGAGGTCTCGGGATCAACCTCGAAACGGGTGCGTCTCTCTCCTCGCTTCGACGACTGAGCCCGTACTGACGTCTCGCTCCTCAGCCGACACCGTCGTCATCTTTGACAGCGATTGGTTCGTTCCGTCGCTACGATTCGGTCTTCGACTGCTGCTGACCTCGCTCTTCCTCTCCAGGAACCCGCAGAACGATCTTCAGGCCATGGCTCGAGCTCATCGAATCGGTCAGAAGAGTCACGTCAACGTCTACCGCTTTGTGACCAAGGATACGGTCGAGGAAGACGTCCTCGAGCGTGCGCGCAAGAAGATGGTCCTCGAGTATGCCAGTAAGCTCCAGTTCCTCTTTCTCAAGCAAGGGAATCCTGCTGACGACCGCTCCTCAGTCGTCAACCAGATGGACACGTCTGGGACGAACCTCGGTCAAGTCACGCCGTCGAGCCGCCCCGACAACTACACGAAGGAGGAGCTCGCCTCGATCCTCAAGTTCGGTGCCGCCAACATCTTCAAGCAGGACAGCGGCCAGTCCAAGCTCGAGGAGATGGACCTCGACGATGTCATCAACAAGGCCGAGGCGTACGAGACGGCGACGGCCCCGACTGGAACCTCTCTCGGAGGAGAAGAGTTCCTCAACCAGTTCGCCGTTCAGGACGTCAAGGCCGACATGACCTCGTGGGACGACATCATCCCCGCCGACCTCCGCGCCAAGGTCGACGAGGAGCGCAAGGCGGCGAAGGCGGAAGACGCCGCGCAGAGCTCTCGCCGTGCCGCTGCCCAGCTTCCGCCTGGAACCTACCATGGCGCAGACGACGCGCCTGGGTCGAGGGACTCGGCGTCGCCCAAGGCCAGCAAGAGCGACGTCAAGAAGAAGGGACCGCGCAAGTCGGACGCCCAGCGGTCGATGGAGCTCAAGGATCGCGACCTTCGAGTGCTCATTCGCGGCCTCCAGCGCTTCGGTGACATCCGCCACCGCTACGAGGCGATCGTCAAGGATGCTCGACTCGAGGGCAAGAACCGCGCGATCATCACGCAGACCATCGACGACCTTCTCCAGGCCTGCCGAGACGCCATCGCCACGAAGCAGGAGCTTCTCGAGAGCAAGCGAGTCGCGGGAGAAGACATCACGGTCGCGATGAAGAACAAGGCCGTCCTCGTCACCTTCCAGAGCATCGCCAACATCAACGCCGAGACCGTCATCCAACGCGCCGAGGAGCTCAAGATCCTCCACCAGTGTGAGCCCTCCGCGCCCGTCTTTCTCGCCCTTCCTTCGCTGACGCCTTTTCGCTCTGCAGACCTCAACAGCCTCTACGAACCTGCAAAGTGGGTCTTCCCCGTCGACGGCACGAAGGCGACGCAGAACTGGAACTGCGAGTGGGGCGTCGAGGAGGACGCCAAGCTCATGGTCGGTGTTTGGAAGCACGGCCACGGCAACTGGGAGGCGATCGCGAAGGACGACTCGCTCGGGCTCAAGGACAAGTTCTTCCTCGACGACGCCAAGATCAAGGCAGGCGACACGGAGAAGCGCAACATCCCCAACTCGATTCATCTCGTCCGCCGAGCCGACTACCTCACCCACCTCCTCCGCGAGTACGACGACAACGCTCGCAACAACTCGAGGGGCGGTCCCAGTCAGCCCAACCCTCTCAAGAAGGCGAGGCCCGCTCAGGATCGTCCGCCGAAGCAGGCCCAGGATCGTCCGCCGAAGCAGGCCCAGGATCGCCCCTCGAAGCAGGCTCAGGATCGACCTTCGGCAGGACCTTCGACGTCGACGTCCAAGTCGAGTGGCAAGCGTCGCGCGACTCCCGACTACTCGAGCTCCGACGAGGACAGCGTCTACGACAGCATGGACGAGGGCGACTGCAAGGAGATCCTCCGACCCGTCAAGCGCGAGCTGAAGCGTCTCAAGATCGGTACCGACCACCTCTCGCGTGAGGAGAAGGTCGCCCATCTCAAGGAGTGCTTGTCGGCGATCGGATCGAGGATTGAGTTCACGGCGAACTTGGAGAAGACGTCGGAGGCGAAGGAGCGCAGGCGGAAGCACCTTTGTTCGTCGAGCTTCCTTTCTCTCCCTCGCTCGTTCCGAGTCTGACTTTGCTTCTCGTGCAGGGGTTTGGACGGCGCATTTCTTCCCGGCCAAGGTCCACTGGACCAAGCTTCGCGACTTGTACGAGTGCCCCTTCCCCGACATCTCGAGCCTCCACTGATGCGTTGGCGTTCCTGCAGGCACGAGAAGCTCACGAAGGGCGTTGCCACCGAACGACCACGCTCCCCGCCGCCAGCGAAGCGACGCCCCTCCGACGACGGTGCCGACGTCCCTCCCAAGCGGAGCAAGTGAGGCTCTTCCTTCCCTTCCCTCCTCGACTCGTCCTGACGCTGCTTCTTCCTCCCCAAGGTTCGCCGACATCCCGATCGCGCGAAATCCCGTCGGCTCCCCGATGAACTACCCCCAGTCATACAACCAACGCGGCCCTCCCCACGGCCAACAGCAATCCTACCCACTCCAGCAGCAATTCCCCTACGCCCAGCAGCAGCAGCACTCCCACTCGCCTGCTCATTCGCACTCCCCATACCAGCGTTGAGCAATGCAGATCCGTGTTCAAACCTTCCGTGTTTGCAGTTTGCAGGCGTCTACACACAGAGAGCACCAAATCTAATCTGGCACAACGCGTCGCGCAAAGGTCCTAAACGACCTTGGCAATCTCCTCCAATAGAAGGACCATCCCCTCGGCGCTGTTGAGTACGGCGTTGGCCATCCTGCGAGAGATACTCGACGTCAGTCCAACGTGGAGCGAGGAGCGGAGAGAGGAACGCACGTCATCCTCGCGCTCTGGGTGTCCCTGCCCTCAATCGCAATCATCCACATCGAGCTCGGGTCGAGCTTGCACCTGACCGGCTGCAAGTCCGTGATCTCGGGATCCTCGCTCCTGGCGCCGGGAGGGAGGTCGCTCACAAGCGACGGGAAGAGGGTGAGCGACTCGGGCGGCGAGACGAGGGGAGGGGCGCCAGGAGTTGCTGAGCTGAAGATGCGAGCCATCGAGTGGAACTGGGAGCAAAGTTCGCATCAGCCTGAGTTCAGGACGACGAGAGAGAGAAGCGCACCATGTCCTCGTCAGTCTTGTCGTCGCCAGCGCACATGCAGAACTCGGTCTGGGGGTGGAAGTAGAGCAGTCGCTGGACGATCTCCCCTTTGTTGGTGTGTGCAGGGCGGACTTCGACGTTCTTCTTCCCCTGTTGGCGTCGAGGCGATCAGCGCATGTCCACCAACTTGAGCGAGGAACCTGCGACGCACCACCATGACATCGATCGGCAAGCTCGCCTGCATGCTCTCGAGCATGGCCTGGCACTCCTTGGCTGCGAAGAAGTGGGGCGTCAGCGGCGAGTCGTGGCGTGTGCTGGTCGTCTAACAAACCTTGGAACAAGCCGAAGACTGGGTCGGCGTTGCGGTAGTGGAACGTGACGCTGCTGACCTTCTTCTCGACGAAAGATCCCTGAGTACGTGCCTCGTAATCTACGAACAAGCGACCATCAGTCTCGCTCCCAAACCGCCAGAATTCCCAACGCGCAAAACTCACAGCGGAAGATCTGAAGAACGTCCTTCTTCCAATCCATGTTGAGGTCGTCCGTCAAGCTGATCCACTCCTTGGCTCCAGGCGCACGAATGAAGCACCCATGCTCAGCCGACATGCCGAGGTTCGGAATGTGGCCCAGATGCTCCTCGAGGAACTCGCCGTCGCGGCCCGAGATGATGTAGACGACGTTCTTGGGGTCGGCGCAGAGGGTGGCGAGAGACTTGAGAAGGCTTGCCGAAGGGAGGGCGGCGGACGGGACCTTGACGATGGGCGTAAGGGTACCATCTGCGAGGGGTGGCTTCATGAGCGACGAGACTTGGGAGAGCAAAAACGAAACCGAGCTCACCGTAGTCGAAGAGGAGGAGACGCTTGCCCGCCTGGCGGTACTTGGCGAGCAAAGCTCCTTGGTCGAGCGGCGGGGTGTTCTGAGTCGCCTGCTCACCCTGGAGTGATTCGAGGAGCTTGAGGATGTTGGTGGCGGCCCAGACGGACGCAGTCTGGCTCTTGACAGTCTCGTGGAGGGCCTGCACAAGCCGTTAATCCAACCGGTCGCGACGATTCAGCAACGAAACTCACTGCGTGACGCAAGTTGCGCTCAGACTGGGGCATGGTGAGGCACTGGTCGATCGCATGCGCGACGCCCTGAAG
The DNA here is from genome assembly GCA_025758715.1 of Glaciozyma martinii. Taxonomy (NCBI): domain Eukaryota; kingdom Fungi; phylum Basidiomycota; class Microbotryomycetes; order Kriegeriales; family Camptobasidiaceae; genus Glaciozyma; species Glaciozyma martinii. The sequence continues at coordinate 42,715 of JANGFH010000449.1, read as the reverse complement.
AGGACAGTAAGCGAGCAGCCGGGACGAAAGAAGAGATCTGAACGCACTCCGAGGTCCCAGGGGTTGACCTTGACGGCCTTGTTGAGAGTTGCCGAGACTCCAGTAAATTCCGAGACGATGAGAGATCCTCGTGCCTCCGCCTGGCAGATGACGTACTCCATACTGGGAGGGGACCCGTCAGCGCAGTACGAGAAAGCCAGGTCGAAGAAACGCACGTAGTCGTGTTCATGCCATCCCGGATCGAAGTGGTGAGGGCGAGGTCAGCGACGGTAAGCAGCGCAAAGTATTCCTGCGAACGCCAATCGATCAGCTCCGTGTTCGACGGACCAGGCAGAAGGCACTCACGTCGCGTTCGATCGTCTGGTGGTAGTGGTGAACCGGCTGGAACTCGAGCGAGCCGTACTGGCCGTTGATCTGGTCGACCAGCTCCGAGACTTTGGTGCCGATGTCGGCAGAGTCGCCAGGACTGGGCGAAGTGACCTGGATGAGAACGACCTTGTGCGCCCACTGCGGGTAGTCGTGCAGGAAGCGCTCGAAGGCACGAAGCTGGATGGAGATCGCAAGAATCCGTCAGCGCAACGGCCACGAGCAGTGAGACGAGGATGGCGAACCTTGGGGAGAACTCCCTTGGTGGGATCCAACTTGTCGCGTCCGACGATGATCTTCTTCCCAGCGTACAGATTGCGCAGGGCTTCGATCTTGGGAGCGACTCCGGGGCTTGCACTGCGAGGCGCAAAGATGAGCTCCACCGTTGAAAGAAAGCCAAACTACAACTCACCGATCAATCTCGACGTTCTCGACATCGATACCGATAGGGCAGTGTCCGATCCTCGTGATGCTTCCCTTCGCGTCGACGCCTCCCGCGCCAGCTTCGTAGCCCATGACTCGAACGCACGAGGAGAGGAAGTGGCGAGCGTAGGAGTGAGTCTGGAAGGTGACCAGGTTGCAGCCGAGCATTCCATCCAGGATGGCTTCGCGGCCTGCGAGAAGAAGGGCGTTAGTACGCGGTAACCACGAGTGAGGAGGAAGAACGGACGAGGGAGGCAGCGGAAGTACTCCGACGAAGGGAAGGGGCAGTGCAGGAAGAGGGAGATGTAGGGCGAGGCGTTGGGAAGAAGCTCGCGCAGCATCTTCGGGACGAGGAGGAGGTGGTAGTCGTGGATCCAGATCTGTCGCAGGCATCCTCATCAGTTTCAGAATCAAACCCAGCGAACGCGAACGACGCTCACGAGATCTCCAGGCATGTAGACCTCGGCGACCTTTTTGGCGTAGGTGAGGTTTGCTTCGTAGTAGGCGTTCCAAGCCTCGTTCTCGGCCTTCTTGTCGAGCGAGTCGGGGAGAGCGAGGTAGTGGAAGACAGGCCAGAGGAACGTCTTGCACATGCCCTCGTAGAAGTCTGCAGAAAACCCACGCCATCAGCCATCGTTCCTGTAAGCTCCTGCCCTGCACGCAAACTCACTGTAGTGAATCTTGTCGTCGAGCCAGACCGGCACGCACCCAATCCCCTCCTCGCTCTCGCCCGACATGTTCTTCAGCCCGCGCTCAAGATCCTTCTTCTCGACCTCTCCCAGCTCCCCTTGTCCCAAGCTATCCCCACCGGCCCTCAGCAAATCATCCGGCCTCCCCACAACCGTCAGCGCGCGTCCGCTGAGGCTCTTTAGTCCCGAGTTGAGCGCTGCATGTCCGCGGCGGGGGTGGAGGATCCAGCGGTGGGAGGGAGGCGGGACGGGAATCTTGAGCTTCTCGGTGTCGGGAGAAGGAGCGCGAGAAGGAGGGCAAGGAGGGTGGGAGGAGGGAGCGAGGGATGAGGCGGGGGAAGCGAAAGAGGTGGGAGCGGTCTTGTGAGATGATCGGCGGATAGTGGGAGGATGGAGCGAGCGAGGACGGAGAAGTGGGTCTCCAGCTTGGATCTCGAGGGGAGTGGTGGCGCCTGAGGGGATGATCTCCTCGTCCGTATCGCAGGGAAGCGGGGTTTGGTCGAAGGAGGTGGTGTGCGACATCGTGGGGTGGAGGGTGCAGACGTCTGGTCAAGCGCATTAGCTTCAAGTTCCCTGGCAACCCTGCTGAGGAACTCACAAGGGAGAGCATGGACGACAACACTGCGGGGGGGGGGGGGCGAGAACGGCGTCAGTGGAGCTCTCGGCTGGTCTCGCGATTAACTGAAAGAGCGACAGCTCTGGGAGAAGTAAGCTAGCTCAGAGAGCACCTCCCAGTACCAGCGTAGCCTTTCCTGACCTCGGCGCCAGCTTGCGAGTACGCTCGCAGGCCCCACACTCGCACCTCGAAGCCCAACAACAAGACGACCAAATGACTCACATCGTTCTCCCACTGACAGGCCTGCCCTTGGCCTTGAGCTCCTCCTCCCACTGCACGATGCACTCCCTGATCTCCTGGAGCTCCATCTCTGGCTCGTCATTGGACGGCTCCCAATCCGACTCGTCCAGGTCGCCCAACGAAACCGGATTGCCCCGGCGGACCGAGTTGCGCAACGTAGCTACAGGAGGACGAGAGGAGGCGCGCGGGCGACTGGCGCTGAGGCGGGAAGGCACTGCAGTCGAGGAGTCAGCGGGGAGCCCTGAGAAGGCGTTGAGTACCTCAGAGACCGAGACGCACTGCTTGGGTTCCGTTGGCGAGAGTTCCCTGGGCGTGAAGTAGGGCCGGTTTAGCTAAGCTGTAGAGATCCTTTGGCTGTAGGGTGTTGCGCTCGGAGTCGTCGTCGTCGTTGGAAGAGAGCTCACTTCACGTCACGCGCCCAATGCGAATCTCATCGATTCTGACGTCGCAACCTCACTCTCTCCAGGCCCGTCAGGATTCACTCCTATGTTGCGAGAAACTGCGTAGGAAAGGGCACGAGAAAGCAGCTCGAACCCCCCAGAAAATGATTGGAAACAACACTCGCATTCCCTCTCGCTCCCGACCGGACCACCGCCCCAAGTTCCTTCCCAATGCCCCAGGTTCCGCCTCAGCCTCACGCCTTCTTCGCCTTGACATCTGGAGGAGATCATCAGCTTCGACTCTCGCAAAAGAGAGAAGAGAGAGGACGCACACCTGCGCAACAGGCGCAGCACGAAGCGGCGCGCACTGTTGAAGAGCTCGAGGAGATAGAGCCAGGAGAAAAGGACTACCGTGGCGACGACGACGGGGATAGCGATCTGCCAAAAGTACGAGACGCCTGCGAGAAGTTAGCGAGGAGAACGAGGAGGTGAGGGCGGGAGGGAGACTTGCTGCCATCGAGGACGTGCGGGAATCGCTCAAAGTTCATGCCTGTGATAGTTGTTAGCGAGCTACGGTTGGTACTGGAGGAGTAGGACGCACCAAAGTAGCCAGAAAGGAAGGTGAGAGGGAGAAAAATGACGGAGAGTACACTGAGCGCCTGCATGTAGTTGTTGCTCGAGTAGGAAAGATTGTTGAAGCAGTAGCCTGCAACGAAGAAATCAGCTTCGTTTGGAGCAGTACGATTGAGACCGAGCTACCTATTAGGTTCTCCGCACTGCGACACGCAATCCATCAGCGACCGACCCACACCACACGCGAGAGAAGGACGCACAGACTCGAGAAAAGGTCTAAACTGTCCAGTACGCTCGCTGTATGATCCATCACGTCGCCAAGGTACACCTTCGCCTCGTGCGAGACGAACCCCAGTCGCTTGCCGACCAAATCGCTCGTCATCTTGACGGCCGCAGCGGCCTTCGCGTCGTCCTGCATTCGAATCGCTTGGAGCAGATGCTGAAAGGGGGAAAGGGTCGATTTGAGGAGAAGCAGTTGGGCGCTGAGGACGTGCAAATGACTGCGAGGGGAGTCAATCAGCGAAAGGGGACGATGATGGGGATCTTCAGGCTCACCGAACGTCATTCATGTCCGGCCGCGCCAAAACTTGCGCTTCGAGGGAAGTCAACTCTTCCCGGAACTGCAGCGAGAAGAGGAGCGTTAGCGTGATCTGGGAGGGTGGAGGAAGGGCGCACTTCGTCGACGATGTCCAGCGCGTGGTCGGCGACGACGTCCAGCAGAGCCTGAAGCACAAAGCTGACGTCCTCCGAGTCTCGAATCAAGCTGTCGGGCCAGTCGATCCGATCCAGCACCTCTGAGATGCGACCGTGGAACCCCGGGTCCTGAGAGAAGCTGATGATGGTCCCGCATCGTAGGACAAAGATGGAGAGCTGCTCGATGTGGATCTGTGCAGCCAATTCTTCTTCAGTGAGGATCCAGAGAGGAGGAAGCTGGGGACGCACGTGGACTTTGGCACTCTTCGTGAGAGACTCGATCTCCACCCTCGAAGCGAGACGATCAGCGAGGAGCCTCCGGTGCTTTGCTGCTTGCGGCTTCTCGACTTCGATCGGAGGAAAACGCTTCCGACGAGTTGTAAGTACGCTGGGTTCGAGCAGGGGAACAAAACGCACAGGCTCGTCCAGTGATTGAGGTGTGTAGATGCCGCCAGTGTTGTGTGAGAGCTGCGGACGTTCTCAAGGAGTTAGCAACCAGTGCGCGCGCGAGGGTCAATCCCACGCACAGTGCGCAAGTTTCCAGGCCTCTGGTCGAGTCCCTTGAAAGCAGCACCCAGTTGGGCGGCGTAGCTTTGGTGCGATTTCGGCGCGAAGCGGACGTTGGGGTCAGCCTCGGACGAAGACGAACCGACGAAAGCTTCTTCGTCGCGTGACTGAAGAGGCAAAGGGATAGGAGAGGGTGCGGGGCACTTGTAGATGTCGTCCTCGGCGTGAGCTAGGGAGAGAGTCTTGTGCACGATGAGCGAGACGAAGAGGTGTTGCCTGTAGTAATCGGCCTTGGACCGAGAAGAGGAGGATCCGTGGTGGAGCATGTCCTCGATGGAGAGCGGGTGGAGCTCGTACTTGATGGCGAGACTCTTGATCCTGCGCGAGGAGTTAGCTTCGAGTGGGAAGGGAAGAGGGGATCCGACCTACACTCCCCAGTCCAATCCGTTGGCGTGCAGCCATCGGCAAGGAGCCCATTTCGGACGAGGTCGATCCAGAAACGCATCCAAGGTCTCGTTCCGCAGGACTGAGAACTCGACGTCCTGCGAAGCGAAACGTCAGTCGTCTCGAGACGCAAACGAGGCCAACGGCGAGCTCACGTCCCGACTGAAGTCAACCACCTGGATCACGACTTCCCGACGGAGGTCTGGCATATCAACACGAATGGGGTCAATCCCTGGCTCGAGTGCGCCGTGCTGACGTCCGCTGTTATACAACCTCGACCGCCTGCGCCGCTTCACCTGCGCCCCCAGTCAGCTTCCCCCTCTCTCCCCAAGTCCACGACCACGCACCTTCTGCTTCTTCGTCTCCGCCGGCACCTCGCCGGAACGAGGCAGCAGAGGTTCCTTTCCCGACTTGGTGCTGGTGCTCCCTCTCTCCGACTCGTGCTCCACCGTCCTGAATGTACTCTCTGACATTCTCCCACTGTCAAGGCCACCGAGTTCCCTGCGTTCGCCGTACACGTCCTCCTCGAGGTCTCGTTCATCCGGGAGCATTGCGTGGTCGAACGAGCTGGCCGAGTTTTGGCGTTGGGTGCGGCGGGATACGTTGCCTGATACTGAGCGAGTAGGCTGATTAAACACGATACGACTCTGCGCCATCGCGAGGAGCTGAGGTAGATAGAGAGAGACGAACGTCAACATGTCAACAAAGGAGCACTTCGCGTGTGCCTTGCTCTCTTCCGAACACACCTTCTCCCAAAAGCTCAACAAGCTTACAGAACTAGCGCAGTATCCCCTTCGACATCCCAGCCAGCGCGACGCGCCATCGGTCCCCCGCTTCGTTCCTTACCCCCTCCGGCCTGGCCTCACCCCCACTCTCTCGGAATAGTCTCTCCGTGCTCTCGACTTCGACAGCAAGAAAGGCAGCCTGGAAGCCTTTCCTCGTGCTGTCTGTACTAACACTGCGTGCAGCTGGGCTGGGCGAGGAGGGAGGAGTGATGGAAGGAGGGCGCGAGCAAGAGGGCGCGAGCAAGGAGGCGGCGACGGAGCAGGGCTGAGATGCTGGACGGGGATGGGAAGGAGGGCGGGACTCTGGAATTGGAGGGAAGTTTGAGTGGGTTCCTTGCGGTGGTGGTGGACGCGAACGAGGGGAGGAGGATCGGGGACTGCCTGCGATGGGGAAGACAACTTTGGTGCTGGGCGGGGTGATGGCTGGGGGCGGGAGGAGGTGATGTTGCTTCTGAGGAGCAAGGTGGGACTGCCAAAGATGAAGGAACGGGCTTTACCGACCAGAATGGCCAGTCCAGTTTCGGGATCTCGCCGCTCGGTAGCGAGCTTGGGCTGCAGCTGGAAAGCGAGCGAGAGAGAAGCTAAACAGCGCGTCCCACTCAAAATTGAGTGCTTGGTACTGATGGAAGGCCACGCGCAATTGGCAGGGGAGCTTTTCTTTGGAGCCTCGCTAGCGAGCGGAGGTTTCGAGAGCAACACGCTCATTGCAAGCTGAAGAGGTACAGTCTGGATGTCGCTAAGAGTGTACACTTCTGCAAAGAGTGTCAGCAATTCGTCAACGCAAAGAAGGAGAAGGAATGCGCACTGGAAAGGCGGAGAAGGTGATGAAGCGCTACCTGGGCACGCAAGCTCCAGAGACAACCTTGAAGCCAGCCACGCTGCGAAGGACGAGAATGAGTGACGCTTCGAGACGAGGGATCACAAGAACTCACCAGGAAGTTGCTCTCGTCCTTGTCTCGCAGGTCAACGCGTTGGCTCCGCAAGGAAAGCAGATTCCTCGAGCTGCATATTCGGCGGTCTTGCAGGTAGTCGACTCGCAGTTGCTGGGGCTTCCCGTCGACAGAACGTTCGGGAAAACGCTGCGTTGATTGGGAGTTGGCTCGAGCTTGGCGAGAGGCAGAGAGAGGAACGTACCACGAAAGGGCTGAAGTGCTCGTGCACGTCGCGACGTTCCGACCAGCGCACTGCCGACACACGCCTCCGCTCGAGTATTCGCCAACCTTGCAGGACTTGCTCAGGCAGTTTGGCGAGTACCTAGTCGACAGGAGGTATGGAGCCGTGCTGCAGGGTAGCGGGATCAGTGATCGAGCTGGAAATTTGCAAGTGGCTACGTACCAGGCAGTCGCTGCCAACCTCGAGCAGCTGGCGACGGTTGTTCCACACGGGTAGCACACTCGACGCTCCACGTACTCCGCAGGGAGGCAAGTCGGGCTCGAGCAGGTGCGAGGCGAGCCAGTCTGGAGGAACCAAGGAGACGTGCTGCGAGGTCGAGATTAGCGACGACGTTGATATGAGGAATGTATAGAACGGAACGCACCAGGAGGTTGCTCCTGCCTGGTTGCAGGTTGCAACGTTCGGACCGCAGGAGTAGCACACGCGATCCTTAGCGTACTCGCCTGATTTGCAGGACGCTGTGGCGCAGGAGGGAGAAGAACCGGTTGACAGGACGAAGGGAGTGGCACTGGAGAGTGCTTGTCAGTGAACAGCGAGGGTAGCACGTCAATGGAACGCACCGGGAAGTAGCGGCTGTCTCGGAGCACGTGGCGACATTTGCTCCAGTACAAGCCACGCAGGCGCCATTGAGCTTGAGCTCGTTCGCCTGGCAGTTGACGTCGCAGGTCTTGGGTGAGCCCGTCGAAAGGAAGTAGTCGGTGGCGCTGCGAAGGACCGTGAGATAAGCTGGGAGCCAGAAGGAATGTGGAAGGCGGAGGTAACGCACCAGGTGAGGGGAGTGGTGTTGTTGGCGCAAGTTGCGACGTTCTCGCGCGTGCAGACTTGACAGACTCCGTTGGCCTTGAACTCGTTCGCCTGACAGTTGACGTCGCAGGTCTTGGGTGAGCCCGTCGAAAGGAAGTAGTCGGTGGCGCTGCGAAGGACCGTGAGATTAGCTGGGAGCCTGAAGGAATGTGGAAGGCGGAGGTAACGCACCAGTTGAAGGGCGTGGTCTTGTCGGCACACGTTGCAACGTTCGCGCCGCAAGCCATACAGGCGCCCCACAGCTTGAACTCGTTCGTCTGGCAGTTGCCGTCGCAGGTCTTGGGCGAGGCAGTCGAGAGGAAGAAGTCGGCGTTACTGCGAAAGCGAGAGAGAGATCAGTTTGAGTGCGGAGGGCGGCAAGGCCGACGCGACGCACCAAGTGAGGTGAGTGGTTTTGTCAGAGCACGTTGCGACGTTCGCTCCCGTGCAGATCTGACAGGCTCCGTTGAGACTGAACTCGTTCGCCTGGCAGCTGGCGACGCAGGCTTGGGGGGAGCCCGTCGAGAAGAGGAAGTTGGCGTTGCTGCGAAAGCGTATAGAGAGCAAGATCAGTTTCCAGTGAGAAGGAGGGCGGGGAGGCAGAGGGCGACGCACCAAATGAGGGGAGTGGAGTTGTCAGAGCACGTTGCGACGTTCGCTCCCGTGCAGATCTGACAGGCTCCGTTGAGACTGAACTCGTTCGCCTGGCAGCTGGCAACGCAGGTTTTTGGCGAGGCCGTAGAGAGGAAGGAGCCGGCGGCGCTGCGACATATAACGCGTACGTGAGGTTCCTGGACTCACGTGGCCAGAGAAAGTCGAATCACCAGCAGCCTCCTTCGGCGTCAAAGTTCCCTGAGGGGCAGTTAAAGCAAGTCTCGGTGCGACAGACGTAGGCGGCCGTAGGGCTGGCGAGAAGTGGAACGATCGGGTTGCTGCGTTGCCTGTAGAACGTCCCAACATGAGTCCGGTTTCGAGGCTGCAAGAAGCAGCGGCCGCTCACCGTTGAACATAGGTTATCTCGCCGCCGTAGTTCCCCAGAACGGGTACGGCGGTCAGAATAAGGCAAAAGGTCCCCCAGTGACCCCGGCATCAGCTGTCGTGCAGCCTTCCAGCGCCGCGCAGCGGTCCACGCAAGTCCGGGGCGAGGTCGATGGTACCTGGGTCCCGCTGGGGATTCCCTTGCCAGGGTAGACGTCGTACGTGAGGGCTGAAACGCGGCCGAGGAAGAGTGTTGCGGTGAGGAGCCAAAAAGTGGCGACCATCGCAGAGGGGTTGGTGGAGAGAAGAGAGAGCGAGAGATGAGAAAGAGAAAGCTCAGGAGATCCAGGCGAACCTCGCTACCTCAATCAGGCAAAGCGCGAGATTCCAACAAAGGCAGCCCCGCACAACGCTGGACGAAGGTCCGAACGGCCAAGCTGTTCAGAAGAAGAAAAGTCCACAATGGCAAGAAGGTCTGTTGCAAGATCTAAGTTTCGAAAGAGGTCAGTGCAGGGTCTCGAGGCCAGGAAGATCGTACTCCGGTGCTCGATCTGGACGGTCGGGCAGTCCCCACAGTCGTCGGTCTGATGAGCTCTGCAGCAGCAGTGTCGAATCTGGACGAAAGCAATCAGTCCTCGGACCGCGAGCGACGCGAAAGCAGAAACGACAAACCTTGCGAGCACGCACCGTCGCCCAGCAACTTCCACCCATGATAAGCAGTCCAAAGAGCAGTTCCTAGAAGCAGCCTCGCTTTCCCACCGAAGCCGCGTGGCCTCGCAGGGCCAGCCCCACCGGCCGCGCTCCGCGCTCCGCACACCCACCCTGAGATCCGCAGGAGAGCAGCGTCGTCGATGAGCAGACCGAACCAAGACCCAAGCCCGAACATCGCAATCCCTTCTATTAGACCCGCACCTCAAGCGAGGACGACGTACTTCCTCAAGTGCTCCGGGATCGCCTCGTAGAGCTTCTTCGACTCGAGCCACTTGCGCGAGAAAAGCCTCGTCTGGTACCTGCTCCCACAAACCCATCAGCTCGCCCCCACTCCCCCGTGAATCGTACGCACCGATAAGCCCCATCGCAAAGGATCGTGACGACCCTACTCCCCTTGCCCAACTTGACCGCCAGTTCCTTGGCCGCTACGACGTTGAGCGCGGTAGAGGCTCCGAGGTAGAGACCGTCTTCGTGTAGGAGGTGGTAGACCATTGCGATCGTCTTGGCGTCGGGGATGTGGAGCGCACCGTCGAGGAGCTTGACGTCGGGTTCGAGGTTGTCCGTCACGCGGCCCTGTCCGATACCTGCGCGCGCGCGAGGAGGAATCAGCTGGTGCTCTTCTCCACGAAGTCCTTCCTCAGGAAAGGAGAAGGAGAAACGAGCGTACCCTCGGTGATACTTCCTCCCTCCCTCACCAGCGTCCCCCGGTTGACGAACCCCTCCAAAGCACTGCCCGGAGGATCCGCAAGCCAGCACTGAACCTTGCCCTCGCTCTTCTCCTTCAAGTACCTCGTGACTCCCGCGAGCGTTCCTCCCGTTCCCGTCGCGCAGATGAACGCCGTCAGTCCTCCAGGGAGAGACTCGGTCTGCGAGTAGATTTCGGGGCCGGTGGTGAGGATGTGGGCGGAGCGGTTGCCGGCGGCGTTGCTGGTGCGGAGAGTGGTTAGGTGGGGGTGAAGATGGGGGGAGAGGGGAGGACGCACTCGAACTGGTTGACCCAGACGGCGTTGATGAGGCGCTCGGCGTGGCGTTTTGCTTCTGCAGCAGGAAAAGAGGGTGAGAGCTGTCCAGCAAGTACCTGGGAATGAACGAACGGTGATTGTAGTTCTCGGGGTTCTCGAACGCAACGGCTGGAGGGAGGAGCTTGTCAGCAGCGGCTCGGTCGCAGCGAGCAAACACGGCGGCGACTCACCAGGAACGGGGTAGACCTCAGCTCCAAGTAGGCGGAGGAGGTCAATCTTCTCCTGACTCTGAGTCTGCGCGTCGGCCCCAGCCTTGTCAATTCCCTCACTCCAAACATCCACACGCACAAACTCACGTCGGGCATGTAAATAACGCAGTTGTACCCTCGTGCGCGGCAGACATGCGCAAGTCCCACTCCCGTGTTACCAGCAGTGCCCTCCACAATTGTTCCTCCCGGCTGGATCTTGCCTGCGAGCTGGCATCAGCTCCGCTTCGTCGCAGCTCCTCCGCGAAACGCACCCGTCTGCTCAGCCCAGTTGACCAGTCCCCAGGCTGCACGGTCCTTGACGCTTCCACCGGGGTTCATGAACTCTGCCTTGCCGAGGATCTCGCATCCCGTCTCGTCGGAGAGGGAGTTGATACGGATCTGGAGATGGCGTGCTTGTGCGGTCAGCTTTGGGTTGGAAGGGCGACGTAGGGACAGAATGAGCGCACGAGGGGGGTGTTGCCGATTGCTCCTACGAAGCCAGAGACGGGGAGAGAGTGGGGGTGGGGCTTGAGAGCTGGAGAGGCGGCGAGGGCAGGTCGAGATGCCTTGAACGCGGCGCGAAGGACTTTGGTCGAGGAGAGCATCGCGACAGAAGGAGTGTGAGCGGGTTTCTTGGTCGAGGAGAGCTTGTGCTGTGCTGTGCTGAGTTACTGTCCTCTTTGAACTTGGAAAAGGGAAGGGGGAGGGAGGAGGAGAGGCTGGGTCACTCGCTCGCTGGCCCTCCCCATGCCCCAAGACGAGTTTGACCTGGCTACTCCCCTTCGTCCTCTCCCGCTCCGCCTCTCCCGACTCGTGTTCAGCCTTTCCACACTCATTCAACCAGCTCACGAACCAAACCAGACCCCAGCACCTCGTTTACTCCAACCTTGAACCATGCAAGTCGGTCTCCTCTCTCCCCCAGACGCGTCAAACTAACACCTCTTCCGTCCACGCAGGGGCGCTTCCCTCTCAAAAGCTCTAGGTACACTCTACCACCCTCTCTCCCCCTGGACTCATGCTGACCCTGCCCTCTCCCTCCTCCTCCAACCCCCCCGCTTGAACGACTCGTGCACGCGCCTAGGCAAGCTCTTCGGCAACAAGGAAATGAGGATCCTCATGCTCGGACTCGACGCCGCCGGTAAAACGAGTAAGTCTGCTCTCTCCTTGCCAGTCGGCGTAGCGGCGGTGTGGCAGGGCTACGACGGGAGGCCAGAGTAGAGGGGACGTGCTAACACCCTCTTTCCCCGCGCGCAGCCATCCTGTACAAGCTCAAGCTCAACCAGAGCGTTACTACGATCCCTACCGTCGGGTTCAACGTCGAGACTGTCACCTACAAGAACGTCAAGTGCGTGTCTCTCCCTCTTTCCCTTCCACACCCCGCTCACCACCTCCTCCAGGTTCAACGTCTGGGTCCGTCCCTCCTCCCCGGCTCCTCCCCCAACCGCGCACTAACACCCTCCGCAGGATGTAGGAGGACAAGACAAGATTCGTCCCCTCTGGCGACACTACTACACGGGCACACAGGGACTCGTCTTTGTGGTCGATTCGGCGGACCGGGAGCGGATCGAGGAGGCTAGGACGGAGCTGCACAAGATCTTGAACGATCGTGAGATGAAGGAGTGCTTGCTGTTGGTGTTTGCGAACAAGCAGGATCTGCCGAATGGTGAGTTTGCGGCTTGTGTTCGGGTGGGATGGCGAGGTCGTGTGTGAGGAGGAGGTGGGAGCAGGGACGAGGGCTCAAGGGTGGGGCCAGGGGGAAATGGGGAGTGCTCGGTTGATGTAGTACGGGGGAGAGGGAGTGACCCTGTGCAGGAGAGTCGGGAGAAGGAGGCAGTCAGGACCGCACCAGGAGGGAGAACCCAGCTAACCTGTCTCTCCCTCGCAGCCATGTCACCGACGGAAGTGACGGAGAAGCTGGGTCTCCTACGGATGAAGGAGCGAAGCTGGTACTGCCACCCGAGCAACGCCATCGCCGGAGATGGTCTCTTTGAAGGTGCGTCCTCCCGTTCTCTCTCCTCTTTTGCCTCCCTACTCACCCCTCAATTCAACCACAGGACTGAGCTGGCTCTCTCAAAACCTCAAGACGAAATAGTCGCGTCGCGGCGTCCTTCCTCTTTGCCGTCCCCCCTCTTCGCACCCTCGCACGATTCGAACATACCCCAATTGCGTTTCTCTTCCCCCCTTTTCCTCCTTTGCGGCTAGTCCCCCCTTCACCATATTAGTGCTTCCTCGTCTCGGTTCACTGTGTTACCCTTTACTCCCCCCCTCGTATTCCTCCCCAGCTGCCCGCCTTAATTTTACTCTTCTTTGCCAGCTGAACTCGACCGACGCGACGTGCTCAACTGCTTCGATACGCGAAACTTCTTGGACAGCTCTTCGGTGGGAACGAAGCGCTCCTCCCCAATCTCGCCTCGCTAGTTGACCGCGCGACTTCGCGCTTTGGGCGTGCGCGCTCGTCGTCCCGAAACGGCTCTCTGCCTCCTGCCACGCCCTTAAAGAACAGCAGCAACTCGTCTACACGCCTTCCACTAGAGCTAGAGCAACCCAGCACCGCCAAACACTGCGCGACGCTGTCTCCGCGCTTCAAGGGGTTCGCTTGAGGCCAGTCTGGGGTACAGACGGTGTACGAGCAAGGGTCACCACGCTGATCTCACACAGCTCTCTCCCAGGTCCTCCATCTTCCCTAGAGCCCTCCAAGCCACGTCCATCCACCCTCCTCCTCAGCAATGGCAGCACCGTCGGCAGCTCCTCCCTCCCTCTCCTCCCGACGAGACTCCTTCCGCACGACTTCCCCCAAACCTCTCGTACGCCCAACTCCAGTCCCACCACGCTCCACCCTCCTCCAATCCCCCACCCGCGCCTCTCCCTCCTTCACCCAGCACCGCCCCTACTCGCCCCCTTCCCAACCTCATCCCACGACGCGCTACCCCTCCCCGCCGATCCGACCCCAGTCAGTCGTCGGAAGGACCAACTCTCCCAGTACCCAGCATCCGCAGAACGTCCAGGCTCTCGAGGGACCGAGACCGGAGGAGCTGATTGCATTCGCCTCTCTCGCGAGACGGCTGTACTACGAAAAAGATGCCAACGCAGGTGCGTCTTTCTCACCCCTTCCACTTCCTCCACGCAAGCGCTGACCCAGCCCCACGCAGCCCGAGCAGTCGATGCGACTCTCCAGCGTCTCCCCGCCGCTTCTCGCACGGCCTTCGCACGCACCCTGGCGGGCGTTCGGTCCCAGTTCCACCGCGACGAGGAGATCCGTCGTCGCGCCGAAGTGGAAGCTCTACTCTCCTCCTCGTTGCCCGGCCGGAAAGTGATGGAGGTCCTGCACATCTCGGAGGGCGGGACGTCGGCGATGAGGAGCAAGAGGGCGAGGAAGGAGCGGATGGAGGGACTGGCGGCGTTCTTGCGTGGACATTGTTTGAAGGGGTTGCCGGGGACGCAGCCGTTCTTTAGGAGTCTGTATGCGGTGCTGTACCTCCAGGGGCTGCCGGCGGCCAAGGGAGGAGCTGGGAAGAGGAGGGTCGAGTGGGAGGTCGATGTTACGGTATTTAGCGAGGCGGGAGGAGGGTCTTGGATGAAGGACAGCATCGAGACGCTCAAGGGAGTGAGTCCTTCCTGCCCTGCGATGCGAGGAATCGACCTAACGATTCCGTTCCTAGCTCCTCGGCTTCTCAGAAACGATCAAGGAGGGCCCTCCGGAATCCTATTTCGACGAGGACGACATTGTCAACTCTCCCCCTCTCCTTCCGACCGCCTCGGATGAATCCCCCAGCGAAACCGACGACGAAGAGCCCGCCGACCTCCCTGGTTCCCCCTCGACGCTCTTCTCCCACCCGCCGAAACGCGCACCTCCCATCATCCCTCCTCAACGCGGCAGTCTCCGCACTCGCTCCAGTAGCGATCCCTTTCTCGATCCTGGAGATCGACGAATCCCCCTCTCCAGCGGACCTCTCACTACCCCTTTCTCCCCCGCTCTCTCGGGCTCAACCACTCCCTCCCCTTTACTCCCTTCTCCGACCTCTCCCCGTCCAAGATCCTCTCCTACCATCGATCGACCCCCGCCGCCGCAGTTCAGGATCTTCACCCTCCCCTCCTACCTCACCGACCCCGAACTCGCAGCTCTCGCATCCCTCTTCCCGCCCTTCATCACCTCGCGCGCGAAGGCCTCGAAATTCGCCACTCCGACCGGGGCGGACGAGGAGAGTGCTGGAGCGACTGCGCGCCTTGGGGCGGCGGTCGGAGGAGGGGAAGAGGTGAGGGCTGGACACGGGGAGATTAGGATTGGGGCTGAGGGGAGGGACGAGGGGTGGAGAGGGACGGGGTGGGAGAGGTTCGTGGCGTGGTTGAAGAGGTTGTTTGGGATGGGGTGAGGACCAGGGCTAGATGTTATTGGTATGCTAAAACACGCGCACATGGTAGCGAGAGAGGAGCAGAGCGAGAGAAGCGAGACGCCGGGATTCGTAACAACAAGTGATCCATTCCCTCCACAAACCTCCCCCATCCCTCAGAATCCAAACCGCAAATCGTTCCTGCGCACACGGAGACCAGGTCAGCGAACGAGTCCCCGGAGCGCGAAAGAGCGAACGACGAACCTCGAGAACACTGGCGGCTTCCACTGCAACATGGCGGCTTCGATCTTCTTGCGTCCCTTCTTCTTCTGGCGCTCGTGCTGCTCGATGACGGCCTCGGAAACGACGAGATGATGTTGTCCTTTCGAGAACTTGAGCATCTGGAGGACTTGGCACCTGCAGTCGCTCGTCAGCTCCGGGTCGCTCGCAAAGAGTCGAAACGAAAAGGAACGCACGTATGCATGACGTCGGAATGAACGATGGCAGTCTTGTTGGCCAGCTCGTCGATGCTGACGTCGTCCCTCGTCGACAGGAGGAGCTCGACGATCGTCTCGGCCCAATAGGCGCGATAACTGAGGAGTCCGAGATCGCTCAACGGCTTCTCAGGGCTCCCCAGCTTGCCCTCCTTCTTGCTGAGCTCGTACGAGAACTCGATGAGGAGCTTGCCGTACCCCATGCGCTGGTATTGCGGGAGCGTGAGGATGCAGGCGACGTTGTACGATTCGGCCGACTCCTTCTCCTTGCTGAAGTAGCCGATGAGATGGACGCCTGTGTCGTCGCGCGTGCACATGACGTAGTAGAGAAAGGGGTCGACGTCGTAGTAGAGGGTCTTGTGGTCGAGGAAGCACTTGGAGAGGAGGCAGAGGTTGCGACACCACGTCTTCTGCTTGCGGCCGTCGATTTCGAAGAACGAGATCTCTTCGTGCCGGTAGATCTCGTTGCCGGGAGGGTGGTGGAGCGTGCACTTCTTGCGGTGGCGTTCGATCATCTTCTCGGACGCGAAGAAGGAGAGGCAGAATTCGCAGATGTAGAGGGTGGGCGTGTGGGCGAGTTCGACCGGGTACGGGCTAAAGTACCAGGCTTCGACCTCGTGCTTGCCCATCTGGATCTTGTCGAGGTTCTTGACGCGCGAGACCTCCGAGTGCGACTGGGTCATCGAACCCTGCGTGCGAAGCTTCTCAATCTCGCGCGCCTTTGAGAACGTCGAGACGGGTTCGTCGTCCTCTCCCTCCGCATCCGCCATGTCCTCGTCGCCGTCCGCATCGGCGTCCGCCTCTCCATCCGCATCCTCTTTTGTACTCGCAGACTCGGCATCCTCGTCCTCCTCCCCATCCGCATCGTCCTCGTCCTCGGCCACGCGCCGCTTGTGGCTCGTCAACGCCGACTTGGTCACTGCCTTGCGAAGCAGAGTACCGACTTCGGTCTTCTTGATTGGCGGAGGGGAGGGTTCTCGCGCTGGGGTCGAGGCAGTGCTCGTGGCGGCCGAGTGCTTGCGGTGGGAGGAGCTGGGAGTGTGGACGGGGGGAGGGGTAGGGGCGGGAGCGACGGGCCATTCGACTTCGCGCGAGAGGAGGATCCGCGTTCCGGGGACCCATTCGTCCAGTCGCTGCGAGAGAGAGCACAAGTCCCCAAGTCAGCTCCCGCCCTGCTCCTCCCAAGTCCGAACCCGCCGCGACGCACCTTGTTGAACTCGACGTAGTGCACGTAATACTCGAGGAGCTCGTCCGCTGGTGGCTTGTCGACGTCCATATCCGTATCGAGCGTAGCCTTGCGCGCCGCGCGACTGAGCTTCTTGGTGCGCATGCTGAGGATCTCTGCCTTCCTCGGCAGAGGCTCCGCCGGCCGTTCGACAAAGACCTTGCATCCGGTGACTAGGTTGACGAGGGCGACGGTGTTGGGAGGGGAGATCACGGGCTTGGGAGGAGGGATCTCGCCCGTGGTGTGGGACGAGTTCTTGCCGTGGGCTGGCGCAGGGGTGGCAGGTGGCGTTGGAGAAGGGAGAGCCGCCGACATGGTTGCCCGGGGTGGCGTTGGAATGGTGCCTCACTCGAAGACTTCTGGTGGCGTTGACGCTGTTGCTTGACTCGAGAGATCTAAAGAGGAAGATAGATCGTGCGAAACACTGGGACTTTTGACCTAAGCCAACAGTTCGTGCGAAACTTGAAAGTTTTGAGAAGGTTTTTGCCCTCCTCTCTCCTTGATTCCAGGAATCAGCTCAGCTTTAGCACACCTCGCCCGCTCGTCTTGACCACTTCAAGGTATTCCAGCTAGGAGGCCTGGCAGCGTCTGGTAGCGGGGAGCCCTCTGAGACTCGCACATCCTTCGTCGGCAACTCCCCTCTGTTCGCTTTGCCTGATTGCCTGGTTAACGCGCTCGAACGGAGTATGGGCCCCCGCACCTGATCGCTCAGCGTTTCCCGACTTGCCGCAGCCCTTCAGCTCTCCTTCAACGCCGTCCTTGCTTCCCCAGACTCTCCGCTCCTCGCCTGAGTCTCAGTCCCTCCACCAGTTCGCTTGCTCTCATCGTCGCACCATCGGCGCCCACTCGAGCTATAGACACCAACAACATGTCCAACAAAGACCTCGAAGCAAAAGGATCTGCTCTGCACTTTGAGAAGGAATCGATCAGCAACAACTCTCCGCCGGTCGGTCGCTCGCTCTCTGGCGAAGGCGAGCCTGCCATCGTCTGGCAAACCTGGGTCGTCGTCGGTGCTGCCGCATTGAACTGTGACATTCACAAACTCCTCCTACTCTTCCCCTTGCTGATCACTCTCCTCGTCCTCCGCAGACACCGCCTATGCCCTCATCCTGACCTCGAGTGGCTTCTGGGCTGGCTCTATCGTCGGCTCCGTGGGCGGCGCCTCAATCCGCCTCTGGATCGCGCAAGCTTGGATCCCAGTATCTGCCATCCTCGCTCCTTCGCTCGCTCGCATGGGCGACAACGTCGGCAGGCGCTGGGTGTGGCTGATCACGCTTCTCTGCGGCGTGCTCGGCAACTTCCTCATCGCTGGTGGTCAGAACATCGGCATGATTATCGTCGGGATCTGCTTCTGGGGCATTTGCTTCGGGAATGCGGTATGTTCTGCATCCTCTCTTCGCGGACCTCCGACCCCATTTTGATCTCGGGTTTGCTTCGCAGGGCAACCTCATCGCTATTCCTGCCGAAGTCCTTCCACGAAGGCATCGTGGAACTGCTGCCATGGCTCTCCAGATCGGGGGTTACTTTGGTGAGCGCCTTGTCCCTTTTGACGCCTCCCATCTCAGCCAACTTTCCGAGCAAACTCGCTGACGAGCTCCCGCACACAGGAACGACCATCGCTCTACTTGGAGGCGCAGGAATGATCATCAACGTTTCGCCAGAGACGGCTTCCGGCTGGCGTGCCATCTTCTGGTTGACCGGCGGTGTCCACGCTCTCGTCTTCCTCCTGGTCTTCATTTTCTACCACCCGGCTCCAGTTCCTAACCCCAGCGGCGCCTCGTACGTCTCTCGTCTCTTCAACTTCGACATTATTGGAACGGCGCTCTTCGCGGCGTCGCTGTTGCCGCTGATGATGGTACGTCTCGCTGCACAGCTCGCTGCTTGGTTCCTGACGTCCTTGATCTTCGCAGGGCCTCATCTGGGGTTAGCGTTCTCTGACGTGCTCACCGTAGCTTAACTGACGTCTTTTCTCTCTTCAGGTGGTGCCACGTACACCTGGAGCAGTGCTCCTGTCGTGCGTCCTCCGCTCCATCCTGTCCTCAGCTTCGGCTGACGCCTCTCCTCGCAGATCGCGACCCTCGTCGTTGGGTTCTTTTTCATGGGAGTCCTCGCCGTCCACCAGATATGGATCAAGAAAGACGGGCTCTTCCACCACGGAGCGTTCAAGAATCGGGTGCCGCTGCGTCCTTGCTGTGGTTCTCGAAGTGTGGGCTGACTTCGCTCTCTTCTCAGAACGTCGTTCTCTGTATTTTCGCAATCGGGGTCGAAGGATTCGCCTAGTGCGTGGCTTTCCCTCCCCCCTTCTCACGGGGGTGACTGACGAAACCCAACAGCATCGTCTTTAACGGGTTCCTCGGTCAAGAGAGTGCGGTTCTTTTTGATGCTTCTCCTTACGGTCTAGGCTTGAGGTTCTGCGCGTTCATCTGGAGGTGAGCTGCACCGAGAACTGGTCCCTGGCGTCCTCGCTGACTCGTCCCGTCTTCAGCGCCGCAGTGGGGTCTGTAATCTGCGGTGTAATCGCCTACCGCTACCGATGCCTCAACGAGCTCTTGATGTGCGTTTCAGTTTCTTCTCTTGTGAGTCTGCGAGGCTAACCCACCCCGTCTACAGCGGTGGGTTCGCACTCTTCCTGGTTGGCGTGATTGGGCTCGCTACAATCAAGCCTGGGAGCGGGAAAGCCATCATTGGTGAGCTACTTGTGATCTTCCTTTCTTCTCGCTTCAGGTCTGACTTGGTTTGCGCAGGATGGACCGTCATCTCTGGCTTCGGAACCGCCGCACCGTGAGCTCCTTCTCCATTCCTCCTTCCGCTGACTGACTCGCTCATCGCAGGATCTCGTTCCTATTCGCCGTTGTCCAACTTAGTGCCGAGCCTGAGTTCACTGGGATCGTATCTGGGCTGATGATTGCTGGCCGCGTACGTCCCTCCATCTCTCCCTGTACGAACCACTGCTCATGCCCTTTGCAGAACTTTGGCGGCAGTGTCGGTCCCGCTGTCTGCGTACGCTCTCTCCCCCTCCCTTCCTACGCCACTAGCTAACTTGTTGCTGTTCTATTCAGAACGCCGTCTTCACCAGCAAGATCGCCTCGGCACTCCCATCCTACATCGCACGCGCCGCCATCGGAGCAGGACTCGCCGCAGACTCGGTACCTGCGTTCACTGCCGCCGTCGCAGGAGGGAACACGACTCTCGCTCTGCTCGACTCTGCTGTCACTCCAGATATCCTATTCGCTGGAGGACAAGCGGCTCTCGAGGCGTACGCGTACTCTTTCCGATTCATTGTGCGTCGCCATTTTTCTTTCAATGGGGTCGCGGCAAGCTGATGACGCTCTCGTTTTGGAAGTGGATCGTGGTCCTTCCTTTCATCTTTCTTTCGTTGGTCGCTTGCGTCCTCATGCGCAACGTTAGGAACGAGATGGATCATGGTGAGTTTCGCTGACCCTCGCAGCTCGCTCGTTGCTGATTCTTCCCCAGTTATTGATCGTCCTCTCGAGGCTCAAGTCCGCGAACTTCAAGACCACAAGTAGGGACGCGTTTGTTTGTAAGTGGAGGGCTGGTGGGATGCGTGGAAGCGAAAGGGAAGGGCTTGTCAACAAATCAACGAAACTGTATTCGCGTCCTCACAACTTCTGCGCTTCCTTTCCTCTGCGAGCCCCGCTCTTCTACTTCCTTGTCAAGGCACCTTCGACAAAGTTGACTCGAGAAAACTCCTCCTGCAAAGTCCCTCCCCTGCCCGTGGGCGGCAAATCGGCAACTCCTTCCCCACAACGACTTTCGGTAGCCGTCCTCCCTTGGACCAACACCACGCGATGGATACTGCTCCCCCTCCTGAAGCTGCTCCGGTCAAGAAAGTAATCACTCGAGGTGAGCTCCCGCCAGTTCCTCCCCTCACAGCTGCCTGCTGACGTCCGAGTCCCAGCGCCGCGCGCCTGTCTTGGATGCCGGAAAGTACGCCGTCTCCACAGCTCGTACTCTCGGCGCATGCTGGTAATCTGACCGCTCTTCCAGGTCAAAAGCAAGTGCATCAACCTGGCGAACCCTCCTTGCCAGGTCCGGCGTGTCCACCGTCCCGCAGATCCTCGCGCTGACCCTCC
Source organism: Glaciozyma martinii (assembly GCA_025758715.1). Taxonomy (NCBI): domain Eukaryota; kingdom Fungi; phylum Basidiomycota; class Microbotryomycetes; order Kriegeriales; family Camptobasidiaceae; genus Glaciozyma; species Glaciozyma martinii. Next base: position 22,003 of record JANGFH010000449.1, on the reverse strand, counting down.
CCCTTCCAGAGATGCACGAGGTTTGGGATCGATTGCGAGGTCATCCCAAGTCGAAGGGGAGCTACGGCTCGCACCAAGCGAGATGAGACGGTGTCTTCCAGCATTCGAAGGATCGGCGAGACGTTGGACGCTGTGGGTTGTTCGCAGCGTAGGGACGGATCGGGGGAGCTAATATCGCCACGCAGGTGCTTCGTACGGTCGCTGGAGAAGGAAACACGGAAGCTGGACTCGGCAACGCTCTCCCTTACCTCCCCAGCTTTGTCGGAACGCCTTCCTTCCCTGTCGCAAGCACCTCGCAGCTCCTTCACTCGGCTCCTTCTCCCTCGCCCAAGTACGGCGACTTTGACTTTCTCCTCAACCCCGCTGGAGGGAGAGCCGCTCCATCGGACATCACCGGGACGCCTTCGGACGACTACCCCCTCGATGGCGGTCCGCTGGAACTGCTTGCGAAGGCGTCGAGGGAGCGCCTGCATGACGGAGCTGCGAATGTGGGCGTCGCCAGTGAGCGCTACTTTGATCGAAGTGAGTTTGGCGAGTTTTGGCAGTGTGAGCGTCGACCTGACTAGCGATGGCTCGCCCAGGTGGTCATGGCAAGTCATCGAGTATCGTCGCGCAGGCCGAGGTACATTCGCTCCTCAATTTCGACCAAGTCGCGAGCCTCTTCAAGTTGTTCGTCCACCCGACCGAGACAGCGAACCGAGACTGACGGTCGAGTCTCTCCTCAGGTTCATGACTCGGCTGAACGGTCGGCTTCTCGCTGCCCGCAACCCCTTCGCAGCTAAAATCTCCAACCTCGGCGCAGTGCATAGCATCATTCTTAACGAGCACTATCACAACCTTGCGAGGGTCGCAGAACGATCAGAATTCTTGCTCACAGCCAGCAAGTCCTCGCGTTCTCCCCTTTGCTCGCCTCGCTGATCTTTCCGAATCTTCTCCACAGTCTGTGCTGCGGCGAGCAAGTACCTACCAACGACTACTCATCTCCAAGCCCAACTCAATGCTTTGACTTCCAAGCTTGCGTACCGCCCACCTGGTCCCGAGTGGCGTTGCATTGAGACGATCCAAGCCTTTCTGATCCTGTGAGCTGAATTCGCTAGTGCCCACCACCGGCTAAGCTAACAGGGTGCTTCCTGCGCAGAGCGATTTGGGGAACAGGTGCTCCTTTTCTCTCGCGTCGTTCTTCTTAGCTCAGACGCTGACGCCTCAGCGAGCAGGACCTCAAGTGCGTGTCGACTGCGATCCGCTCTGGTTCAACCTCGGAACCGCTCTTCGCCTCGCGATCGACATCAACCTCCATCGTCGGACGTCGCCCGAAGATCTCGCAGGAATCGTCGAACCTGAGGAGGTTTCACACGAAATCCTCAACCGAGAGCGGTGCGTTCTTTCTTCCCGATTCTCGCTGAAGCGCTGCTAACGGTCTCTTCGCAGGACTTGGTGAGCAGGTACTCTACGATTGCTCGAGTTCAATGCTCACTCTTTTTGTGTCGCTAGGGTTCTTCTCTTCAGCTGCGATCGCAGGTACTTCCGTCTTGATTCTCTCCCGCAACGCAGACACTGAACCTGCTTTCAGCACAAGTGCTCAGCTCAATCGCCCTACGTCGCTACCGGAGAACTACCTCATTCTGGGAATATCGCGTGCGCTTTTTGCTGCCGCTGCTTCTGGGAACGCCGTGCTGACGAGCTTCTTGACAGAATGGGGTTGGAGCGAGCCAGGCGATCGTCGAGGAGCAGCGTATGCGGAGCTGCAGAGCCTCTCGTCAAAGTTCCTTGTGAGTTCGCTCCCCTCTCCCTGTCTCTCTTCGACACTGATCATCTCGCACCCTTCTCCCAGTCGACTTTCAGGCCCGACAACTCGTCCCGCCTCATCTTTGACGGACAGAATGTCAGTTCTCTCACGTCTCCGGCGCGTGCGGAGCTGACGACGAGACTGCAGAGCTCCATTTTCTCCGGAATCTACCTATCATTCGAACGCCAGCTTGCTTCCTGGTACACGACGTGGTCCAATCGCGACTCGTAGGCTGGGTCTCTTTCTGGCGCTCGCCTCAGCTCATCCTCGGCTCTCCCAGGTATGGTCTCATAACCGATCAACGGTTCGACGCTCAGCAAGCATCGGTGGACTTCTACTTTCACTACAACCACCTTCTTCTGAGCGCCTTCGGGCTTCAGTTCGCCTTGGAGAAGTCCCCAGCTGATATTACCGAGCGCTACAGCAAGGTACCTCCACCTCAAAGCTTTGGCGTTCTCAACTGATCATCTCGCAGTGCCAAAACTCTGCGACGCAAGTGATTGTACTCGCTCGCGAACGACTGGCTTCGTCAATGTCCTATTCTCCCGAGTAAGCGAACTTCTCCCCCTCTTCTCATCAGCATCGGCACCGCTCACCCTCTTCTTTTCGCAGTGCCCACTTTCTCTTCTGCAGCTACGCTTGTGTCATGCTCCTCAAGGTTCGTCGCGTTCCTCCTCTTCCCGGTCTCTCGGTCGTGAGGCCTAACTTGACATCAGCTCTCACGAATGCACGCTCTTCCAGTCGGAGTGGAGTACGACGCCGCCGCTGTCGAGCTCGTCGATAGCTTTGCAACGTTCCTCGCTAGCATCGCCGTCGTGCGTTCCCTCTCCCTTCCTCCCAAGGTTCCTCTAACATTCCACACTCAGAACGCCCAGCACACGCCGAATCTTTACGCACACTTCCTCCATCAGCTGGTTGCTCAACGCAAGAAGGATTCCACGGCTTCCCCCACCAGCACTGGTCCGGCTCGAACGGAACTGGCGTTTTTCGAAGACGGGCACATGGTCGCTGGCGAGGCTTCTCTCGTCCAGGAGGCATCCAGTGGCTACTTCACTCCAATGCGCCACTCGAGGGCTACGTCGGAGGACTGGACGTCGTTTTTTCAGAGCGACGCCTTCATCTTCGGTCAGTCCTCGTTGGTAGCCTCATACGCCGGACGCCGCTAACGTTGGATCACGCAGATATGCCATCCGCCTCACTTCTACTGGAGCACGGAGCCGATGGTAGTTGGGGAGGGCAGCTGTAATTAATTAAAGTACAGGAACCGGGTTGCGAGATGCAGACGGCCTGTCAGAACGCTCCTCGGTCTTGATTCTCTTGCCCAGCTCGTGATGACAGTTCTCGATTCTCCCTCGTAGGCCTCCTTAAACTTCCCTCGTTGCCTCCAGCATCGCATCGATTATTGCCTGCGTCGCCCTGACGGCGGGGAGCGAGAGGGGCTGAAGTCGTCTGCGAAGAGCGAGGCGTCAGTGAGTGATCTGCGAGAGGATTCGCCAGGACCCAAACTCACACAAAGGAATGGAAAGCGCCAACTACGAGCAGCGAGCCGACAGGGACGTCGACTGACAGGAGCTTCGTGATGTATTCGTGAGCTTGATCTCGCAAACAGTCGAGTTCCGCATAGACTACAAATTGCGGAGGCGATCCTTTGAAGTCTTCCGCTCTGCCGCGAAGGATTCCAAAGTCGGGAGAGGTGTCGGGAGCGTAGTACCTCATCGTCATGTCCGCATCGGCGCGGTTGAGGATCCTGGATGATTGCGAAGGTCAGTGTCGAGTATGGGAGGATAGCTTCGTGAGACACACTGGTAGTGAGCGAGGGGATGATCTGCCGCCATGCTAGGATACAAATCGAATCGGTCGTCCAAAGCTGGCGAATCGAGAACAACGAGCCTCGGGAGGACGGGTTCCTTGCGACGAGTGAGCCGCAACGAGAGGACTGCCGCCAGGTTTGCTCCCGCAGAGCTTCCGCCTACGTCAACGCAAGTTAGTACTTTTTTTTGCAGGACAAGGGGGAAGGACTGACCGAGGACCAGACGATGAGAGTCAACCCCAATCTTCGGCCCTCCTTCCCTGAGCCAGTCGAAAGCAGTTTGGAAGTCGTCGATAGCTGCCAACAATCTCAGCTTGAGGATCATAGGAATCTCCCAGAAACTGACGCACCCGCAGGGAACGGATCTTCGGGAGCCAGCCTGTAATCAACGCTGATGGCAGCGAAGCCAGAACGAACAACGCGCTCCAGCAGGTAGCTGAACTCGTGAATGGTTCGTCAGCGAACGATTCCTAGCTACTCTTTTCCCATACGTACTTGTCGTTATCCGGTGAGCCCGCGATGAACCCCCCGCCTGCGAGAAGAAGTCAGCGCAAGCACCCCACTTCGCCACCAGCGCGACTGACCGTGCGCCCACAACAGCGTCGGCAGTTTCACCCCACGCTGCGAAGCGGGACTCAAGTGCACAGCACGCAGTTTCGTTCCATCGCTTCGGTCGATAAAGAGCTCGTTGATGTCAATCTCGGCGGGCTGCAACGAGGGTCAGTGCTGCTTCTCCACTGCTGGGAAGGAGACGCACGTCGAGAGGCTTTGGCTGGAGTGCCTTCATGACCTTGATAATCCATTAAAATCAGCTACGCTCCAGCCCTGAAGCGCCGAAGCGTACCTTGCGAATGCCATCGGAAGGGTGAACCGTGGGATCGAAGCCAGGGAAGTGATCGCGGAAAGCCCGGAGGTCGCTATGCAAGCGAGGCCACTTCTCAGCGAGGCTCATCTTAATTTGGAAGAGCAGGGAGTGCGAGGAGAGAGTCAACTGGAGAGGGAGGCGCCTGACGGCAAATCGCCCCACGTTACGGCTATCCCGGCTTCGGGAGGGGTTGTTGCCGTCTAGGGAGCGAAGAACTAAACGCTGGTGCTGCAGAGAACGCTATCGTTCGTGAAGCAGCTGCACTTGAAGCTAGAAGCAGGAGCAGTGAAGGAGAAGAGGAGAAACGCTGGCCGGGCTCCGGTGCAGGATTTCTTCAAAATCACAAAAAGCTGTTCGCTTTCCTTTCCATCTAGACTCGCTCATTTTCTACTCCAAGTATGCTAATAACCTTGATTCACAACCTCTCCAGCAGCTCCTCGATCGCCTCCTCGCTCACCGTCCTTCCACCCCAATCCTCCAACTCCTCCAACGCCTTCTTCGCAAACCCCCGCGTGTCCCCCTTCTTGACCCCATACTCACTCAACTTGGAAGTCAATCCCAGCTCCTCCACCAACTGTGCCACCGCCCTGCTCAAGATTCTCGCAGGGTGCAGCTCGCCTTCGCGCGCCGGAGTGGCGGAGGGAGAGTAGTCGGCGGGGAGGAAGCGCGGTGGGAGGGCGCTGACGGCCTGGTCTAGGTGCTGGAGGTCGGCAGAGGAGAGAACTCCGGGAGAGGAAGCGAGGAGGGCAAGGACGGGGGAGAGGGTGATGCAGGAGCAGATGCCGTGCGGGATTCTGGGATTCGTCAGTTCGACCAGGGAGAAGAGGATAAAGGACTCACGAAAATGAAGCGCCGATGCGGTGACCGATAGCGTGCGATAGACCCATTCCCATGGAGAACTGAGGGCGAAGTCAGCAGGAGTTCTGCTTGCGAGATCGAGGAGGAGGCTCACTTGGGCTGTGCCGAGGGATTCCCAGGCGGCGATTTGGAGGGCGGCACGAACTTCGAGGTCATCGGGACGTTCGCGCGAAGGGAGGAGATAGGTGAAGAGGGCTCGGATGGCAGCGAGAGCGTTGGCTCGATTGATTGGAGTCGCGGTAGGTCTCCGAAAAGCGAATGAGCAAAGCCCACCTTGAAGGACGAAGTGAATGCTCACCGTATCATGTTCTCAACTGAATGGTCGACGGCACGAAGGCCTGCTGAAGTCCAGAGCCGCTCGGGGGTATCGAGAGACAAGCGAGGATCCAGAACGACGAGCTGTCTTCCGGTCGTCAGTGCCGAGCTTCGCAAGAGCAGCTGAGTGAAAAAGCACACCTTGGGGGAGATCTCTCGATCAATTACTCCGACCTTGGTGCCTTCCTCATTCGAGTACCCAGCGATGATCGAGAACTCTGCCGCCGAGAGGGTAGTGGGGAGCGCAATCTGAGGAAGGTAGCGCCCGTTCCGCTGGTTTGAAAAGTACGACATGGCCTTTCCAGCGTCAATCACGCTGCCACCTCCGAAACCAAGCAAGGCCGTCGCTCCTGCGTTGTCCACAGCGTCGAGCGCCCGCTCGATCGAAGCGATGGGAGAGTGCTGTGCGATTTCGCTGAACGTGCCCTGCACGTCAAGGATTCAGCAAACGCTCAGCACAGAGAAGGGTTTGAAAGCAGGCTCTGAAGAGGAAGACTTCGCAACGTTCGTCGCGCAGGCAAGTCAACCGCGCCGGCGGCTCCGCGCGGAGCCGGGGAGGGGAGAGGGAAAGACGCACGACGTATTGAGCGCCGAGCAGTGAGATAATATCCTTGAGGTACGGGCTGTTTGCGAGCGACTTGCTCGTGAGGACGAGGACTGCCGTCGATGCCGGACTGGGGAGGAGGGAGAGAAGGGAGGGGAGCGTTTGGAGTGAATCGAGGCCGTACGAGATCGCGATGAGACTCGTTGTCCTGTAGACGCCCGATCCAGTGATGTCGGTCATGAGTGCGTGGCGTGGGAGGAGGCGGAAGAGGGAGAAGAGGAAGAAGGCGGGGCTCCGCTCACTAAGAGCGCCAGCTCTCTCTCTCGGCTGCTCTCCAGTGACCGCATAGGCGCTCTCTCTCCTCGTGCCGTTCCCCGCTTCTAACCTCGATACCCGGAAGTCTTGACCACCTGCTCCTGCGTCCTGCGCTCCAGCAGTCCCTCCTTGTTCTCCTGCTCCCCTCTCCTCCTTTCCCCTATCCCCAACGCCCGCAACGACATGGGAGCTCTACCTCCCTCACTCGGAAGCTACCACGGCCGCGAGTTCAAGCACCCCATCAGCGCAGCCTCGCCTCACATCTTCGACGTCAAAAACGAGGACTACGTTCTTCCCGATGCTCCTCTTGGCGCGACCAGGACGATTCGCGTGATTCACGTCGGAGCTGGCTTTGGCGGCATCAACCTAGCGTATCAAGTTCAGCGCTTCATGAAGGACGTCGAGCTGGTCTGCTACGAGAAGAACAAGTGCGTGGTTCACTTTCGTGCACCGTGTTCGCTCGCTAACTGTCCGTGCAGGGACATCGCGGGGACTTGGTTAGAGAACAAGTGCGTCCTCGACCTCCAGCAACTGCTCTTGTACTCATACTTCGCACTCAGATACCCCGGATGCGCTTGCGACATCCCCAGCCACAGCTACCAGTTTTCCTGGGCTCCGACGACTTCGTGGACGCAGTAGTGCGTCAACCTTCCTCTCTTACCACATCCCACTGACGTTCTCCCCTTGCAGCTACTCGGGAACCGACGAAATTGAGGCCTACGCTCACGACGTCGCAAAGAAGCACGGCCTCCTCAAGTACGTTCGCCTCGAGCACAAGATCGTCCACTCGGCGTGGAATGAGGAGACCTCGATGTGGGATGTCCAGATTCAGGAGCCCGATGGCAAGCTTCTCAAGGACTCGGGACACGTCCTCATTAACGGCTCAGGCGTTCTCAAGTGCGTCTTTTCTAATTTCTTGCTCGCTCGGCGGAGCTGACCTGATTTCTCGCTAGCGACTGGAAGTGGCCTGCTATCCCTGGGCGCGAGTCTTTCAAGGGAGATATGCTGCACAGCGCTATCTGGCCCAAGGACTTTGATCTCAAGGACAAGCGCGTTGCGGTCATTGGCGTGGGTTCAACGGCGGTGCAGATCGTTCCTGCCATTCAGCCGAGTGCGTTGCTTCGCTCGTGCTGGAACTTGGGAGCTGATTCCTTCTCTTTCTAGTCGTCAAGGAGCTCAAGGCTTTCGTTCGTTCGGCGAGCTGGATCACACCTGCGTTTGCTGCCAAGTACGCAGGACCTGATGGTGCGCACTCGCTATCGTTGCTCGGTCGCGAGTCCTTTCGCTGATGACCATCGCAGGCTCCAACTTTGAGTGTGCGCCAGGACCAGATTCTGCAGGAGCCTCTGATTTAATGCTTCTTGCAGACACACCTGAGCAGAAGGCCGACATGGAGAGCGACCCCAAGGCCTGGCTCGAGTACCGCAAGGGGATCGAGTTCGAAGTTTCGTCTCGCTACAAGTTCGTAAGACGTCCACCGCTCTCCTCGCACACGGGGAATTGCTGACCTTTTCCGTTCGTACGCAGGCGATGAAGGACAGTCCCGAACAAGCGGCTCTCTACAAGATCTCGAAAGATCTCATGGAGACCAAGCTCGCTACGAAGCCCGAACTCGCCGCTAAGATCATCCCAACCTTTGCGGTTGGTAAGTCCTTTCTCCTTGCACTCGCTCCGAAGCAGTTCCTAATCCCTCCTTGCTGCACAGGCTGCCGACGCCCCACGCCTGGAAATGGCTTCCTCGAAGCTCTCTGCGCCGACAACACCGATGCCATCACCTGCCCAATTGAGAAGATTACCCAGACAGGCGTGATGACCACTGACGGAAAGCATCACGAGGTCGACGTGTGCGTTCTTTGTGATCCCTTCTCGTGCGAAGCTGCTGACCCCGACTCTTCTTCGCAGGATCATCTGTGCGACGGGGTTCAGCACCGGCTTTGTTCCTCGCTGGCCTGTCATTGGACGAAATGGTGTTGATCTCAGGGACCAGTGGGCTGATATTGCCGAGGGGTACATGGGCATTGCAGCGGTAAGCTCTCCTCGCTCGCTCGTGCCTTGATCAGCGAGCTGATCAAGTCGCTGCAGCCGTGCATGCCCAACTACTTTGGTGAGTCCTCCCCATCCTCTCTCATGCCAGCTCGCTAACTGCTCTCGGTGCAGTCTCTATCGGTCCCTCGTCACCTTGTGCTCACGGATCTGCCCTGCCTCTACTCGAGCTGTACGAATCTCGCTCCACTCGGGCTTCTCCACCTGACACCTTTCTGGCAGCATCTCTCGCTACCAGCTCAAGTTCATCAACAAGCTCCAACTCGAGCCCGCCCTGCGATCTTTCGAGCCGAAAGCGGAGCTCATGCGCGAGTTCCAAGTCCACCGCCTCAAGCAGCTCGAGTCCGTCCTCCTCTCGATCTTTCAATCCTCGCAACTGATCCCGAGTACACGTGCAGGAAGACATCGTGGTCGACGACATGCTCCTCGTGGTTCAAGAACGGTGATCCTGATGGACCGCTCGTCGCTCTTCGTGCGTCCTCTCCTCCCTCTCGTTGCTTGGTACTGACGCCTCGCACGCAGATCCCGGATCGCGAACACACTTCTTCCAAGTCATGGACAACCCACGCATGGAGGACTACGACTACACTTACGAAGTGCGGACTGAAGCCTGCGAACGAGGAGCGAGCTTCGCTGATTCGCTTTCGCAGGGCAATCGGTTCAGCTACATGGGCAACGGGTTCTCGAAGCGTGAGGTCGAGGGACGCGATCTCTGTGAGTCTTTTGCTGTCGAGCAGACCGCTGGATCTGATTCGCCTCGCAAAGGTTGGTACCTCGAGGATGCGGACAAACCGTTCCTATATGAATATTGAGCGTCCTGGACCGAGGCTTTAGAATTCAAGATTGGTGTACAGAAGGCGCTTTCCTCACCCTCGCAATCAGAGCTGTCGTGAGGCTGCGAGACGAAAGTACGAAAGTACATTCCAAAGCCCGACCGAGGTCCTCCCCCCTCCTAGATCGCTTTGGGACCGAATCCCCAAAGGGCGCGATGCTTCCAGTAGAAGACGTAGGGCACGATAATCTGTAACACATCAGTCGTGGCTGGACGAGAGAGCGGCTCTGACTGACCTTCTCCATTGCGAACTGCGAACGACAAGCGTCAGTGTCTGCGGCAGCTTGAGAAAGGAAGAACGCACTGGGAAAGGCGGGAACTCGGGATTCTGACGATGGGCGAAGATCATCGGGAGGGCGACAAAGGCATCTGAGGAAGCTCGCATCGCCTTGTGGACCTGAGGAGGGGAGGATCAGCTTCGCACGGCTGTGGCGAGGGCGAAGAACCCACCTTGGCCTCCATTTCGACGCTCTCTTCGTGCGTGTAAGCCTTCGCAATTCTTGCTGGATCGAGGGTATCGATCTCCTCGTCGAGATGATGCATAACTGGCCCGATGAGTGCGTTGATGAGCTCCTGGCGAACAGGAAAGGCGTGAGTGCCGAGAGCGAGAAGGGGACTGCGAAGCGCACCTTGTGTTTCGCAGCAGTGTACTCAATCTTGTGATCCGCAGAATCAAGGCAAGAACGGAGGTAGTTGATGAGCTCGATCATGGCAGGCGCGAACGCGGCGTGCTGCTCGACATTCTGCTCCATCTTGACGCCCTTCTCCTCGAGCAAAGGGAAGATAGTGCTCTCCTCAATGATGTGGTGATCGTCGAGCTTCAGATTAATCGTTAGGCCCAACGTAAGAGTACCGTGGGATCCATCGCGCACCTGCTGCACTCCGTAGAGCAAGAACTGGACCCAGTCGTTCCTCCGCCGACCGCTCAACGCCTCCCCCGCCTCCGCCTTCTCGTACTGGTTCTCAAACATGGCCCAGAGGAGCAGATGCGTGCTGTGGACTTCATCAGCTCTCCGCCCTCTCGGAAGCAGCGAAACTCACTTGGCCATCCCCCATTGCTTCCCACGCGCATAGTCAGCTGGAGAAGGACGAGGTTGGTCTGCGAAGGCGTGGAGGCGGGCTACGAGGGTGGCGAGCTCAGGGCTTTTGAGAGTGACGGCTGAGGAGGAGGACATGGTGGTTGATTGGAGAGCGGAAGGAGCAAAGGAGCGGCCAGCAAGGTGCGGCGGAAGCCTCCAGAATAGCGGAGAGGGAGAGGAGAGTGGCTGGCGTGGAGTAGCTGGGTGGGAAGCAGAGGTGCATTCGTAAGCTGTGTCGAGGAGTGTGAGCCGAAGAAGAGAGATGAGAAGGATTCTCTCCAAGTCCCTCTCCTCCGGACTTCCGGCCCAAAAATGCGAGATTGACAAACCTCGCGATTGCTCCCCTCTACATCGGAGCCTCGAGCTCCGCCATAAACCACAAGTCTATGTGGAAGCTTTTCCTCCACCGCCAACACGTCACATCTTCGGGCACCTCGACGCTCTCCCAATCTATGCGTTCCTCCTCCCTCTTGTCCGCCCGACTCGGGGCACGAGAAGCAAGCTCCACAAGCTGAGGAGTATGATACAAGGATCTCTCGTAAGTCACTCGGACAGTGGGGACGAGCTGGGAAAGGAGAGGGAGTCAGGCTGGGCCGCGAGATGCCAGAGGTGGAGGGGGGACTGACGACGAAGCGGTTGAATCCCCGGCGCCAGAAATCTTTGGCCATGATCTGGCATTCGGAAGCTGATTGCTCCAGAAGTCAGCGCGAGCTCGCAGCGAGAAAGCGAAAGAGAGGACGAACCCGTGCATTCTCCCCTCTCCGCATCCCCACTTCGGAACAGCAGGGGTTCCAACCTCCCTCCCTCGAGCGAAATCCCACGAAAAGGTCTTGCATCCAGCGCCACCATCCCGTTCCAGCAGCTGTCTGCGTTCGCCAAATCAGCTCCACCTTCGCAGCTCTCTGCCGAGACGTAAAACTCACAAACTGGCAGCGGCAGTCCCGCCTCGAAACGCCGTCGCGACTCCTCCTCTCCCGAGTTCGAGAAGAGCTGCTGGATCCCGTCTCGAAACGGTCTGAGAAGGTCCATCCTCGGTCGAAGAGTCCTTCCAGAGATGCTGCGAGTGACCCCTGCTCAATCTCCATCAGCTCCATCACGCACGTCTGCCTTCGAGCTACTCACAGTTGTCATAAAACACTGCCAGACCACCTCGATGCACCCCCTTCTTCGCCACGAAATCAAGACCGCACGCGGCGCTGGCATTCTGCACGACTCGCTGGTGCAGGAGTTCGAGAGCGTCGCGAGGGCAGAGAAAGACGTCGTTGATGAAGAGAATTGTCTCGTACGGCACCTCGCTCGTTCTCGCTGATTCAGTGACGATGTTGCGGAAAACGGCGAGTTGCTGGATCCGATCTACCGCCTGCGAAGCGTCGTCAGGGGGGGTTCGAGAGGAAGGGATGGAAGAGACGTACCTCCCATTCCGTCTTTGCATCCGAGGAGAGTATCGTGTGGTTCACTCCAGCGCCAGAAAGCGCCGCAGCGAGGTGTTCCAACCCGACCACCGTGCGATCCTCGCTCCCATTCTCATAAATCGATACCACCACCTTGTCCCTCCCGAGAAACTCGGCGAGCGAGAGGATCGTTCGAGAAAGAGTCGGGAGGACGTGCTCGTTGTTGAAGAGGTTGAGCGCGAGGAGCGTGGGTCCCCGGGTGCGGAGGTGGTCGAAGCGGGTGACGTCTGCGGGGCTGAGGGCGCAGGGGAAGGAGGTGGATTCGAGGCCAGCGGCGGAGAGGCGAGCGTCGAGGGAGGAGAGGAGACTGGGGAATGAGGTGAAGGGCTCGAAAGGAGGTACGTCGGGTTCGACGTTACGTCCCGTGAAGCTCAACGCGCTGGGCGTCCTGGAGAGCTGGCGTGGCGAGGGATGGAGGAGGAGGTAGCTGGTAAAGGTGATGAGGGGTAGTAAGATGAGGAGGAGAGCGGCGGAGAGTCGGTGCGGGACTTGTGGTGTACTGCGTAGGGAGAGGAGCCGCACGCGTCTTGGTGCCAGTGGGAGCAATGGGCGAAGCGATTCTGTGTCCTGCTTCTCGTGTGCAGACGAGTAGTCGAGCTCAGCTCTGGATAGCCACGATGACCTTGACATGATCTTGTGGCTGAGGGAGCAGTGGGAGGTGAGCGGGAAGAAATTCATCGAGGAGAGTCCCCTGCTGAAAAAAAGGCACCCTCTTTCGCTTTGACGTCTTCCGATCCGGAGTCCGGAATACGATCCCTCCCGCGTTCTCTTGCAAAGATTCGAGATGAGCTGGAGAGGAGAAAAGCGAGCAGGAGCTGAAGCTCGCCACACCTAACGTGAACGCGTGATCGGACGATGCTCGGCCGGAGCCAAACACGAGGCAAGATCGCTGAGACCTTGCCCGCGACGACGCGTCCGAGATGCTTGGAACGGCAGGACAACGAGCGAGGAGAAAGGAAGGCACAGCGCCAAGTTCGCAGGAGATCAACCCGAGCAGAAGGAATGCCAACACCGCCAGCGAAATCGAATGCCAAATGCACGGAATGCTGAACGGGTAGGGGGGGTATCATAAACGAGGGTCTCCAAACCAGCAACTCTACACACAATACATCACCCAGCCCTACCGCCACGGTGCCTCCCTCCTGCACGCAAACAGCATCAGTCTCAGCCCCGACCCGAAAAAGCGAAAAAAGGGACGCACGTCCTGCGATACGGGAGATCGATATGGAACCCTCGAGCCCAGCTATAGCAGACGACGCTCTCTGGCGGCTTGAGGGCGTTCCAGTCGATCAACTCGGGTATGGGCTTGTGGAGGGCGAGGGTGCGGTTGGAGAGTTCGAGGAGGGAGGGGTGCGAGTAGACGGGCTCGGTGTACGTGACGTGTACGTTTGGGACGATCTGTTGAAGGGAAGGGATGAGTGAGAGGAACGAAGCAGTGGGGGAGGGGACGCACGATCCAGCGATTTAGGCCTTGAGCCCAGAAATCGCGTGCGACGGTCTTGCATTCTGATGCCGCTGTCGATGAGGCGAGTGAGTTGGTGCGGGGAGGAGCAAGGAGGGAGAACGCACCACACTCCTTGTCGTGGTTGAGCGCACTGCGAAACTCGACTACCGGACCGTCGTCGCCGCGAAAGGGTGCAGCAGGGAGAACGAGCATCCCGTTCCAGCAGCTGTCTGTTCTCGTCAACCCCGTCAGCTGCGCTCGAAGGAGGGGAGGAAGAGGACAAACAGACTGGTACGGGAAGTCCAGCACGGAAGCGGTCTCGAGAGTATTCGGAGCCTGGTTGATCAAAGAGCTCCTCGACGCCGTCGCGCGTTTCGGCGAGGATGTCGAACCGCGAGCGAAGCATGTCGCCCGTGATCGTTCTGCTGACCTGCGTTCGCGGAAAGAAGATCAGCGCCATTCCCTCTCCCTCGTTCATCGGAACCTCCGCGCACCCCTGTTCAAACCAAGTCAGCTTCCCTCCTCGCTCCAACAGGACCGAGAGAACGCACAATTGTCGTAGAACTTGACGCTGCTGAACCCAATCTTCCCCAACCACGAGCTCGTCGCCCTCCAATCGAGCGCGCAAGCCGCATGCGCGCTCTGCACCTCCCTCTGATGCAACAACTCGAGCGCGTCCCTCGGACACACAAAGACGTCGTTGATGAAGACAATCTCGCCAAACTCCTTCTCCCCCTCCTTGGTCCCATTCAACGGCGCCAGCACGAAGTTCCTATAGACCGCCAGCTGCGCGATCCGGTCCACCTTCTTCCAGTCCGTCCGCCGCTCGTCACTGACGATCGTGTGCCCGACTCCAGCGCTCGTCAACCCCGCCGCGAGCTCCGCCATCGCAAAGGTCGTGTTGTCCGAGGAGCCATTCTCAAAGATGGAGATGTGGACGTTGTCGAGGCCGAGAAAGTAGCTGAGGTGGAGGAGGGTGCGGGAGAGAGTGGGGAAAACGATTTGGTTGTTCCACAGGTTGAGCGCGAAGAGGTACCGCCCCTTGTTCGCGAGGTAGCCGTACCGCTCTTCGTCTGCTCGAGTCCAGGCGCAAGGGAGGGTGGAAGGAGGGATCGAAAGAGCGTGGAGGCGCGTGTCGAGGGTGGATTGGAGTGCGGCGTGAGAGGCGGGGGAAGGGGGAAAGGCGGAGGCGAGGGGTTCTATGGGATGGGCGTTGGGGATGAGGGGACGGGCAAAGACTGATTTGGCGTAGGCGTCGTGGCGGAGGAGGAGGAACCTGCCGGTCCAGGCGAGGGCGGCTAGGCAGATGGTGCTGTACAGGAAGAGGAGGAGGATCGCGCCGACCCTCTTCTCGAGTCCACAGTAGCGCTTGCGAGAGCTTGAAGTGCGAAGGAGTGGAGGTCGCCGTCTTGTGTGCTGAGGGAGGATCCCATTGTCCTCAAAGGCGGTGGAGTCGATGGAGTCGCGAGAGGTCTTTGAGATCAGAGTGTCGAGCTCGTCGCCGTCGTCCTCAGAGAGAGTTGATCTTGATTCAGATCTCCGACTGCCCCAAGTTCCCATCCTGCGGGTGTGAGGAGGAGGAATCAAAGGGGAGGGCGTTTCCATCCGCAGTCGAAAGTGCCTGCCCCCCCCGCACGTTCTGGAAGGCTAATTCCATCCTGCTAGCCATTCGCGCTCGCCAGTCACCATCCAAGTCCGTTCTACGGAGCAAAGAAAGAGTCTTCGTAGCGATGACTCTGCCAAAAAAATCAGGCTGGAGCTGGAATCCGGAAAACTGACCTCTTCCTCTTCTCGACCTCGTCTTGGAACCCATCCGGCAGGAATGGAAAGAGAACCAGGGACAGATTGCGAGAGACCACATTCCTGGCCCGAAAAATCCGCAAGAGCAGCAAGTTCCCACCTCGAAGGGGGCGCACACCTCCGCAGCTTCGCAAGCTCGCCTGTCCCTCCCACCGCCGTCGTTCTCTCGCTGTGCACGAACGAAACACCCTGTTTGCTCCACAGTACCAAGTTCATTGAGTCCATCAACTGGGAAAGCCACCAGGGAGGCGGGCAAAGTGCTGCGTGGACCGAACACCCAAGACCGAGGGCAGCAGTCGAGCGTTCGTCGAGGACGCGCTGAGAACCCTCCCAGCGGGAGAATCGAAAGCACCAGGCAGAGCAGGTATTGAGTCAGGCAAAGCTTTCCGAGGCCGCTAGACAAGCAGATGCGGGAGCAGGGCGTTCGCAGACGGTCGAGGATTCAGCGGACGAGGTTACGGCATGCATATTGTTCTATCAGGGTGGTGTAGTCTAGTAAAGTCTAAGGTGTGCGAGGGATCTAGTTCTTCAGCTCGTGAGCGAAAGGGTAGTCGGTGTAGCCTGCGCGGAAAGCGAATGTCAGACTTTGACGACGACGACCGAGCAAGAGGAAGGGACTCACCCTCCGAGTGTTGAGGGCCGAAGAGGTAGAACGTATCACGGTTGTAAGGGTTAAGAGGAGTGTTGTTCTTGATGCGCGAGACGACATCGGGCTGGAAGGAGGATGGAGGGTCAGCGAGGATCCAATCGAGGGCGAGCAAAGGGGACGTACGGTGGAGATGAAGTAACGACCGTAGGTGACGACCGTGTTGAGGCGTTCTGAAGCGACCCTGCGAGCGTCGGAGGCCTTGTAGCCTCCAGCCAGCAGCACCGACCTAGGCGACCAGATGTCGAACTGCGCGCGAAACTCGTCAGTCAATACTCAGCAAGGGAAGGAAGGAGAACGCACGAGGAAGTCTAGAGTCTCCTCCTCGGTGGCCTCGATATCAGCGATACCCGCAATGCGAGGCTCGACGGCGTGGATGTAGGCGAGCTCGGGGGAAGCAGCCTTGATGGCGTCGACGTAGAAACGGAACGTCTCCTGGATGTCGGCAAAGGGCATCTTCATTCCTGCACAGCGAAGGACATCAGCTACCGTCGAGGAGAAGAAAGAGACCGCGACGAACCTTGGAAAGTCGAGTAGGGACTGATGCGGATTCCAGTCTTCTTCTGCCCGATGGCGGCAGAGACAGCAGCGACGACCTCGAGTCCAAAGCGGGTACGGTTCTCGACCGATCCACCGTAGTTGTCCGTACGCTTGTTCGAGTTGGTCTGGAGGAACTGGTCGATGAGGTATCTTGAAGCCAGAAACGCATCAGCTCGCTTCCTCGCTCCTCGTTCAAGCGAAAGAACTCACCCGTTTGCGGAGTGAATCTCGACTCCGTCTCCTCCAGCTCCCTCGACAAAGTTCTTCGCCGCCTGAGCGTACCAACCGACGTACTCCTTGATCTCAGCCTCGCTCAAAGCGACGGGAGTTCCAGATCCAGGGACCGACTCCTGGTCGGGAGTAAGGCCCACAGTGGAGGAGGAGACGACGGGGTAAGGTCCCTCCTTGGTGAGCTGAGCCTCGACGGAAGCGCGTCCGAGAGCCCAGAGCTGCCTGTGAGAGGAAAGGGAGTTAGCTGGGCTCGTGCCAGGAGAGAGCGAAGGAGACTTGCATGACCATCTTGCAGCCCTTGGCGTGGACGGCGTCAACAATCTTCTTCCACGCAACGATCTGGTCCTCGTTCCAGATCCCAGGGACGTTCGGGTAGCCTCCAGCCTGGGGCGAGATGAAGGTCCTGTTCGCAGCGTCAGCAAGAGCGAGGAGGGAAGGAGCGAGAGAACGTACGCCTCGGTGATGATGAGCGTGCCTGGGGTGTCGCATCGCTGAGAGTAGTACTCGACGGCCATGTCGGTGTGAACGTGCTCCTCGGTAGCCCTGAAGCGGGTGAGGGGAGCCATGGCGAGACGGTGCTCGAGCTGGATGTCGCCGAGGCGGATGGGGGTGAAGAGAGGCGAGTCGGAAGACATGGTCGAGTGGAGAAGGGGTGGTGGTGAGGGGTTTGGAGAGGAAGGGTTGGGAGAGGGGGAGTGAGGAGAGAGAGAGCAGAGCGCGCAGGGTTTTTGAAGCAGATGGCAAACACAGGGGCGGATTTGTGAGCTCCTTCGGAGAGGTGACGCTGGGGGAAGCGAAGATCTGGAAGGAAACTGCGGCGCTCTCGAGGAGCGAGCGCTTCTGATTGGTCCATCTGCTTCCTCACCGAGAGCGGCTCAGCGGAATCCGGAAAGGAGGAGGAAGGGAATAGAAAGATGCAGGATGACGGATGGCTGGCTGAGGGCTAGATGAAGTCGGGCAAGCAGGTGGATCGGGGAGCGAGGTAGGGCTCCAAAGTCCTTTCGACGCGTGCTGAGGGAGGAGGTTTCGCGTTTCGATTCGTGTCGTTCGCCTACTCGTCGAGCCAGTCGAGGAAGTCGGGAGTAAAGTAGGAGAGAACGAGCGTCGCGCCTGCAAAGAGTTAGCGGGACGCGGAAGCGACGAAACCGAGCGCAAGACGCACCGGCACGCAAGAAGCACTCCATCGTCTCGAAAGCCATGTCCTTGAGCTCGTACACGCCCGCTGCTGCTCCAGCATGGATCATCGCGTACTCGCCCGACACCTGGCAGTGAGTCACAAGTCAGAGAAAGAAGGAGGCCGACTGGGGATCAACGCACCTGGTAGCAGGCAAGAGGGTGGTTCGGCGCGAGCAATCGCATCTCGGAGAGGATGTCGAGATAAGGGAGGGAAGGCTTGACCATTAGGAAGTCGGCGCCTTCCTCGACGTCGCGAATCTGCGAGTGCGAATCGTGAGCTGGCGGCGGGGGTAGAGCGAGTGAGAGAGGTTCGCACGATGGCGCGTTTGGCGAGTCCACGCGCGTTCGGGGGAAGCTGGTAGCACTTGCGGTTACCAAAGTTGGGCACAGAACCAGCGGCTTCGCTGCGAGCGGGGTTGGAATCAGCGAGGGCTCAATCAATCGTGGCGACGAAGATGGACGCACCGGAAGGGACCGTAGAGTCCACTCGCAAACTTGGCGCTGTAGGCCATCAGGCTGCAGCGGTTCCCGTAGCCATTGTCGATGAGCGTCTGCTTGATTGCGCGGATCCGACCTGCACCACGAACAAGACGCATCAGCTTCCTCCCTCGCTCTCGTCGTCGAACTCGAAACGCACCATCCATCATGTCACTCGGCGCAACGATATGCGCTCCAGCCTTTGCATACGCCAACGCCACCTGTGCAATCCGCACCACGCTCACTCCATTATCGATCGTCCCGTCCCCTCGCATCTCCCCACAGTGCCCGTGGTCCGTGTACTCGCACAAGCAGACATCACACGCAATGACCAACTCGGGGAATTCATTCCTGATGAGCTGGGTAGCGAGTATGACGGGGGTATCGGGGTGGTCGGCGGGGGATCCTCGAGAGTCCTTGTTCATGTGGAGGGGAACGCCGAAGAGGATGACAGATTTGAGGCCCTTTGCGACGAGCGGAGCCAGGAAGCCTCGGAGCTTGTTGATCCCCCAGCGCTTCTGGCCGGGGAGAGAGTGGATAACGACCTGGGGAACGCGCGGGGTTAGTGGTGCGATGGGTCCGGCACGGAGTGGGGGGCGCACCTCGGCGTCTGGCTCGTCCGTGATGAAGATTGGGTACATGAGCATGTCCTTGGTGAGGTGTCGCTCTGCCTGGAGAGTGCGGAGGAGGGGGTTGAAGTAGCCGCCTTGGAGCGTCGACGAGATGGGGGGATTCGACATCGTGCGAGCGGGGGCTTTGGGGGGAGGAGGTTGAGGAGTCCTGGTCTTCTTGCTGGGCTGCTTGTCTTCGCTGACTGGGCTGGAGGTCCTGTCGACGTTGGTGGAGGAGGGCAAGAGGCAGCTGCACTCAAGTCCTCTCGTCTTGTCAACCTCGCCTTTCTCTCCCTCGTTCCGAACACCCCAACATCGTTATCGCTCAGCAGCGTAGCACTCTCACAGCGAACGACCTCCCCGAACTTTTTAGCGACTCCCCTCGAACCAACCGCCACCACCGCCACCAAATGTCAGGCCACACCGTTCCTCCTCCAACCTACGTCGCACCAACTAAGCCCGCGTACGGCGCGACCTACCAAGCCGGTTCCTCCTCCGCCGACGAGCCTCTTCTCGCTTCTGGATCCCAAGCACCTCGGAACGACTGGGGTGGCGAGGGAGAGGGGGATGACGTTCCTGACGACTTCAAGGTGCGTTCGGCCTCTTCCTTTGGCTGGCTGTGAACCGCTGACGGGGGTCCGGTAGATCGGGATGACTGTGTCCCAGTCGTCGCAGGATGTCAGGGCTGCGTTTGTGAGGAAGGTCTACGGCGTCTTGTTCCTTCAGATTGTGAGTACGATGGTGGTGGCGTGAGGGCAGGACTGGAGCTGATCGAGTGGCGGGTGCAGCTCGGGACGGCGGTGGTTGGAGCGCTTATGAGTGGAGAGGCGGCTACGGAGTGGGTGCGCGCGAACTCGGGGCTGATGTTGATTCCGATGTGTGAGTCCCTCGTGTGTGTCGACGGTGGTGGCGACGTTGCTGACACTTTTGTCGAGGCAGTTGGAGCGATTGTTGCGATGATGGCAGTCTTCTGGAAGCGTCACTCGCACCGTAGGTCCTCCTTGCTCCTCTCTGCGACGAGCGCGAGCTGATCCCGCCGACGCAGCTCTCAACATCATCCTCCTAGGGTTGTTCACCCTCTTCGAAGCGATCACTATCGGTTCAGTCGTCTCCTACTTTGACCAGACTATCGTCCTCCAGGCGCTCGTCATCACCTGCTTTGTCTTCGTTGGGTACGTCCCCGTCGAACCGAATCAACTCGGGACAAAGCTGACCGAGGTTCCTCTTTGCAGCCTCACGCTCTTCACCTTCCAGGTTCGCTTTCTTAATCAGGACCTGGAGAATACCGACTGACCTTGCCGACCTGCAGAGCAAGTACGACTTCAGCAACATGGGACCCTACTTGTTCGCTGCTCTTCTGGTCTTTTTCGTGAGTCTCTCCCGGCTCCTCCACCACGTAGATACTAACCCAATTCTTTCCAAACCAGCTGACCGGAATCGTCGGCTTGTTCATGCCGTTCTCGAGGTTCACCGACATGGCAATCGCCGGAGTGAGTTCTCGCTCCGCACGTGTCTTTGGCGCCGTGTCTGACCTTCCTTCTCCTCCTCAGGCGGGATGCTTGTTGTTCAGTCTTTACATCGTTTACGACACCCACATGCTCCTCAAGCGTCTTCACGTCGATGACTGGGTGTACGTCGTCGTGGCAATCGCTCTCGAACGTTCCTTTCGCTGACGGCTTCGCCTATCGCAGTTTGGCGTGCGTGAGCCTCTACCTCGAGTGAGTCCCTTCTCCGTTCGCCAGGAGCTGAATATTGATCTCTTTTGCAGCATCCTCAACCTCTTCCTCCAGATCCTTCGCCTCCTCAACGACATTCAAGACCGCTAGGCGGCGGATCGCAGGGAGGACCTTGGTTCTTTGTACGACCGACAGCAACTGCCATGGAAACCCTTCTTTTCTTTCTCTGCAGGCCGTCAAGCGCTTCCACGACGCGCTCGTGGGTTGAGATCGTTGTTCAATCTAGATCGGCGCGACGAGAGATCTGCAGATGAATCACGAGGAGGTCGTCCTCAGCGTGTTGTTGGGGTCGTGTTGTCTGGCCTGAGAGCAAAGGGCTGTCCTGTAGACCAGGCGTCCTGCTGTAAACTCTTTGAGGTCGATGTCTAGAGTTTGACCGAGGAGAACGAGTTTTGCTGCGCGCTTAGCCTGAGTCGAAACGCCCGTGACTTGTTACTTGGTCTCCCCCCATCTCGCTCTCGCCGTCGACCAGCAGCCAGTCAACCCGCGCCGTTCATCCCCTCGATACCCCCCGCCCAGTCGCATACTAGAACCACCCCACCAAGGGAACACCTAGAGGTCAAGCCGTCTCGATAAACAGTCAATCAACTTGTCTCCCTCCTCGACCTAGGTACGCCACCGACTCCCTCCAGACGCGTCCATACCCTGTACACAGACTAACAAGTACTTTGGCAGAGCATCCCCCATCGCGCGCGAACACCTCAAGGGCCATGGCCGACTCACTCTCCCCATTCCCCCGTCCGACCTCCCCCCGCC